>CM051241.1:5928183-6018183 GCA_027917425.1 Gastrophryne carolinensis
GTCCCATAGAAGGACATAACTGTTACTATGAATACATGTGACTTCGCATAGAAGGAAATAACTGTTACTATGTATCCATGTGACTTCCCATAGAAGGACATAACTGTTACTATGTATCCATGTGACTTCCCATAGAAGGACATAACTGTTACTATGTATCCATGTGACTTCCCATAGAAGGAAATAACTGTTACTATGTATCCACGTGACTTCCCATAGAAGGAAATAACTGTTACTATGTATCCATGTGACTTCCCATAGAAGGAAATAACTGTTACTATGTATCCATGTGACTTCCCATAGAAAGACATAACTGTTACTATGTATCCATGTGACTTCCCATAGAAGAACATAACTGTTACTATGTATCCATGTGACTTCCCATAGAAGGACATAACTGTTACTATGTATCCATGTGACTTCCAATAAAAGGAAATAACTGTTACTATGTATCCATGTGACTTCCAATAAAAGGAAATAACTGTTACTATGTATCCATGTGACTTCCCATAGAAGGAAATAACTGTTACTATGTATCCATGTGACTTCCCACAGAAGGACATAACTGTTACTATGTATCCATGTGACTTCCCATAGACGGACATAACTGTTACTATGTATCCATGTGACTTCCAATAAAAGGATATAACTGTTACTATGTATCCATGTGACTTCCCATGGAAGGAAATAACTGTTACTATGTATCCATGTGACTTCCTATAGAAGGAAATAACTGTTACTATGTATCCATGTGACTTCCCATAGAAGGATATAACTGTTACTATGTATCCATGTGACTTCCCATAGAAGGAAATAACTGTTACTATGTATCCATGTGACTTCCTTTAGAAGGATATAACTGTTACTATGTATCCATGTGACTTCCCATAGAAGGATATAACTGTTACTATGTATCCATGTGACTTCCCATAGAAGGAAATAACTGTTACTATGTATCCATGTGACTTCCCATAGAAGGAAATAACTGTTACTATGTATCCATGTGATTTCCCATAGAAGGACATAACTGTTACTATGAATACATGTGACTTCCCATAGAAGGAAATAACTGTTACTATGTATCCACGTGACTTCCCATAGAAGGAAATAACTGTTACTATGTATCCATGTGACTTCCCATAGAAGGAAATAACTGTTACTATGTATCCATGTGACTTCCCATAGAAGGAAATAACTGTTACTATGTATCCATGTGACTTCCCATAGAAGGATATAACTGTTACTATGTATCCATGTGACTTCCCATAGAGGGAAATAACTGTTACTATGTATCCATGTGACTTCCCATAGAAGGAAATAACTGTTACTATGTATCCATGTGACTTCCCATAGAAGGAAATAACTGTTACTATGTATCCATGTGACTTCGAATAGAAGGAAATAACTGTTACTATGTATCCATGTGATTTCCCATAGAAGGAAATAACTGTTACTATGTATCCATGTGACTTCCCATAGAAGGAAATAACTGTTACTATGTATCCACGTGACTTCCCATAGAAGGAAATATGTGTTACTATGTATCCATGTGACTTCCCATAGAAGGATATAACTGTTACTATGTATCCACGTGACTTCCCATAGAAGGAAATAACTGTTACTATGTATCCTTGTGACTTCCCATAGAAGGATATAACTGTTACTATGTATCCACGTGACTTCCCATAGAAGGAAATAACTGTTACTATGTATCCTTGTGACTTCCCATAGAAGGATATAACTGTTACTATGTATCCACGTGACTTCCCATAGAAGGAAATAACTGTTACTATGTATCCTTGTGACTTCCCATAGAAGGAAATAACGGTTACTATGTATCCATGTGACTTCCCATAGAAGGAAATAACGGTTACTATGTATCCACGTGACTTCCCATAGAAGGAAATAACTGTTACTATGTATCCTTGTGACTTCCCATAGAAGGATATAACTGTTACTATGTATCCACGTGACTTCCCATAGAAGGAAATAACTGTTACTATGTATCCTTGTGACTTCCCATAGAAGGAAATAACTGTTACTATGTATCCTTGTGACTTCCCATAGAAGGAAATAACTGTTACTATGTATCCTTGTGACTTCCCATAGAAGGAAATAACTGTTGCTATGTATCCATGTGACTTCCCATAGAAGGAAATAACTGTTACTATGTATCCATGTGACTTCCCATAGAAGGAAATAACTGTTACTATGTATCCATGTGACTTCCCATAGAAGGAAATAACTGTTACTATGTATCCATGTGACTTCCCATAGAAGGATATAACTGTTACTATGTATCCATGTGACTTCCCATAGAAGGAAATAACTGTTACTATGTATCCTTGTGACTTCCCATAGAAGGATATAACTGTTACTATGTATCCATGTGACTTCCCATAGAAGGAAATAACTGTTACTATGTATCCATGTGACTTCCCATAGAAGGATATAACTGTTACTATGTATCCATGTGACTTCCCATAGAAGGAAATAACTGTTACTATGTATCCATGTGACTTCCCATAGAAGGAAATAACTGTTACTATGTATCCACGTGACTTCCCATAGAAGGAAATATGTGTTACTATGTATCCATGTGACTTCCCATAGAAGGATATAACTGTTACTATGTATCCACGTGACTTCCCATAGAAGGAAATAACTGTTACTATGTATCCTTGTGACTTCCCATAGAAGGATATAACTGTTACTATGTATCCACGTGACTTCCCATAGAAGGAAATAACTGTTACTATGTATCCTTGTGACTTCCCATAGAAGGAAATAACGGTTACTATGTATCCTTGTGACTTCCCATAGAAGGAAATAACGGTTACTATGTATCCACATGACTTCCCATAGAAGGAAATAACTGTTGCTATGTATCCATGTGACTTCCCATAGAAGGAAATAACTGTTACTATGTATCCATGTGACTTCCCATAGAAGGAAATAACTGTTACTATGTATCCATGTGACTTCCCATAGAAGGAAATAACTGTTACTATGTATCCATGTGACTTCCCATAGAAGGAAATAACTGTTACTATGTATCCATGTGACTTCCCATAGAAGGAAAAAACTGTTACTATGTATCCATGTGACTTCCCATAGAAGGAAATAACTGTTACTATGTATCCATGTGACTTCCCATAGAAGGATATAACTGTTACTATGTATCCATGTGACTTCCCATAGAAGGAAATAACTGTTACTATGTATCCATGTGACTTCCCATAGAAGGACATAACTGTTACTATGTATCCATGTGACTTCCCATAGAAGGATATAACTGTTACTATGTATCCATGTGACTTCCCATAGAAGGAAATAACTGTTACTATGTATCCATGTGACTTCCCATAGAAGGAAATAACTGTTACTATGTATCCATGTGACTTCCCATAGAAGGAAATAACTGTTACTATGTATCCATGTGACTTCCCATAGAAGGACGTAACTGTTACTATGTATCCAGGTGACTTCCCATAGAAGGAAATAACTGTTACTATGTATCCATGTGACTTCCCATAGAAGGAAATAACTGTTACTATGTATCCATGTGACTTCCCATAGAAGGAAATAACTGTTACTATGTATCCATGTGACTTCCCATAGAAGGAAATAACTGTTACTATGTATCCATGTGACTTCCCATAGAAGGATATAACTGTTACTATGTATCCATGTGACTTCCCATAGAAGGAAATAACTGTTACTATGTATCCTTGTGACTTCCCATAGAAGGATATAACTGTTACTATGTATCCATGTGACTTACCATAGAAGGAAATAACTGTTACTATGTATCCATGTGACTTCCCATAGAAGGATATAACTGTTACTATGTATCCATGTGACTTCCCATAGAAGGAAATAACTGTTACTATGTATCCATGTGACTTCCCATAGAAGGAAATAACTGTTACTATGTATCCATGTGACTTCCCATAGAAGGAAATAACTGTTACTATGTATCCATGTGACTTCCCATAGAAGCAAATAACTGTTACTATGTATCCATGTGACTTCCCATAGAAGGATATAACTGTTACTATGTATCCATGTGACTTCCCATAGAAGGAAATAACTGTTACTATGTATCCATGTGACTTCCCATAGAAGGAAATAACTGTTACTATGTATCCATGTGACTTCCCATAGAAGGAAATAACTGTTACTATGTATCCATGTGACTTCCCATAGAAGGAAATAACTGTTACTATGTATCCATGTGACTTCCCATAGAAGGATATAACTGTTACTATGTATCCATGTGACTTCCCATAGAAGGACATAACTGTTACTATGAATACATGTGACTTCGCATAGAAGGAAATAACTGTTACTATGTATCCATGTGACTTCCCATAGAAGGAAATAACTGTTACTATGTATCCATGTGACTTCCAATAGAAAGACATAACTGTTACTATGTATCCATGTGACTTCCCATAGAAGGACATAACTGTTACTATGTATCCATGTGACTTCCCATAGAAGGACATAACTGTTACTATGTATCCATGTGACTTCCCATAGAAGGAAATAACTGTTACTATGTATCCACGTGACTTCCCATAGAAGGAAATAACTGTTACTATGTATCCATGTGACTTCCCATAGAAGGAAATAACTGTTACTATCCCCTCGATTCAAAGAGCAAAAGTTAATTGATTTCGGATGGAGAATGGTAAGTTTGGGTGGGTGTTAGTCATTTTTTCCTGTTTTTTTGGCCATTTCCGACTCGCACGAGCCTACGTACGAATGCGTATATGCTCTTACGATCAGCGGAAGTTCGTTCCTAAATTTTAGGATCAAAACGTAAAACTTAGGATCAAATCCTAAAACTTAGGATCAAAACGTAAAACTTAGGTTAATTGGATGTGTTTAGGTGTGATTCAGAGAAACCTCTAAACGCGTTTTAAAAGAAAGCCACAGCCGACACCTTTTAGCAGCCGGATTGCTGTTCGTGAACAGGTTTTTTGGCTATGTGGAGGAGTCTGCGCGTCTTGAGCTCCAATGAACTGCATGTATCAGCATGGCCGAGGCCATAAATTGTATAGCAATGCATACCTGATTCATGTATGCCTTATAAAAGCATTTTAATGTGGACCTTAATTAGTCCTTTGCATGTAAACCTTTATTTTGCAATATATTTGCGTTAATTAAAGAAACTTATGTCCTTTGTTATTTATTTTAAAATTGAGGTACTAGAATAATATTTTTAGATTGCATTTATTGGTGTAGTTGTTTACCTTTGCTTTGTTTAATTATTTAAGCACATCTTTGGTCAGATGCATCACACTTACTGAGGAGAGGAGAGCGGGATAAAGTGCAGGATGTGGGTTACTGCTGTATTTTGCACAGACACAGCAGAGCTGGGGGCACGGAAAGGTCAGAAATCAAAGAATCCAGAGCAACACAGTCACAAGGCCCTTTCTGTTTGCAGGCTGCCCGATAATACCTGAGCCGCCATCTTGGCTGTTTCTAGGCTCATAACATGCAGAAGTTGCTGGGTGTTTTTTAATATTTGTGAGCAATCTGTATGTAGAGGGTGTGGGTAACCACACAAAAAATTTAAAGTTGTACCATTTGAAGCCAAAATATTTAAATTAAATCCACAAGTAAAAAATGCAAGTTAACTAAAAATTAAACAAAGTAAGATTTACTTATGCAAATGCATTCATTAATGGTTGGTTACTACAAAATGAATGAAATAATGAAAATTAAAAGACCAAATATTTAGAATGCACTTTAATGAGGTAAGTTTGTAGTGCGGAGCCGCAAGATCAGAAGGATTTACGTCCAGACAAAAAAGGAAAAAGGGCAAAACCAATGTTGCAACCTGAGAAATGAAACGGAAAATTCAGGATGGAAACTGACATAGGTCTGATTCCCGAACTGCCATACGAACGGACGTATATTTTAGGATAGAAACGTATTTGCTTATTGAATCACTCGCAAGTTCATACGAATGCATGAGCGGACGTGAAAAATAGGATGATCGGCACCAAAATCAAAGCTGTTACATGTTTCTTTGAATCGACCCTTATGTATCCATGTGACTTCCCATAGAAAGACATAACTGTTACTATGTATCCATGTGACTTCCCATAGAAGGACATAACTGTTACTATGTATCCATGTGACTTCCCATAGAAGGATATAACTGTTACTATGTATCCATGTGACTTCCCATAGAAGGAAATAACTGTTACTATGTATCCATGTGACTTCCCATAGAAGGATATAACTGTTACTATGAATACATGTGACTTCACATAGAAGGAAATAACTGTTACTATGTATCCATGTGACTTCCCATAGAAGGAAATAACTGTTACTATGTATCCATGTGACTTCCCATAGAAGGAAATAACTGTTACTATGTATCCATGTGACTTCCCATAGAAGGATATAACTGTTACTATGTATCCATGTGACTTCCCACAGAAGGACATAACTGTTACTATGTATCCATGTGACTTCCCATAGACGGACATAACTGTTACTATGTATCCATGTGACTTCCAATAAAAGGATATAACTGTTACTATGTATCCATGTGACTTCCCATGGAAGGAAATAACTGTTACTATGTATCCATGTGACTTCCTATAGACGGACATAACTGTTACTATGTATCCATGTGACTTCCAATAAAAGGATATAACTGTTACTATGTATCCATGTGACTTCCCATAGAAGGAAATAACTGTTACTATGTATCCATGTGACTTCCCACAGAAGGACATAACTGTTACTATGTATCCATGTGACTTCCCATAGACGGACATAACTGTTACTATGTATCCATGTGACTTCCAATAAAAGGATATAACTGTTACTATGTATCCATGTGACTTCCCATGGAAGGAAATAACTGTTACTATGTATCCATGTGACTTCCTATAGAAGGAAATAACTGTTACTATGTATCCATGTGACTTCCCATAGAAGGATATAACTGTTACTATGTATCCATGTGACTTCCCATAGAAGGAAATAACTGTTACTATGTATCCATGTGACTTCCTATAGAAGGATATAACTGTTACTATGTATCCATGTGACTTCCCATAGAAGGATATAACTGTTACTATGTATCCATGTGACTTCCCATGGAAGGAAATAACTGTTACTATGTATCCATGTGACTTCCTATAGAAGGAAATAACTGTTACTATGTATCCATGTGACTTCCCATAGAAGGAAATAACTGTTACTATGTATCCATGTGACTTCCCATAGAAGGAAATAACTGTTACTATGTATCCATGTGACTTCCCATAGAAGGACATAACTGTTACTATGTACCCATGTGACTTCCCATAGAAGGAAATACCTGTTACTATGTATCCACGTGACTTCCCATAGAAGGACATAACTGTTACTATGTATCCATGTGACTTCCCATAGAAGGAAATAACTGTTACTATGTATCCATGTGACTTCCCATAGAAAGACATAACTGTTACTATGTATCCATGTGACTTCCCATAGAAGGACATAACTGTTACTATGTATCCATGTGACTTCCCATAGAAGGATATAACTGTTACTATGTATCCATGTGACTTCCCATAGAAGGAAATAACTGTTACTATGTATCCATGTGACTTCCCATAGAAGGATATAACTGTTACTATGAATACATGTGACTTCACATAGAAGGAAATAACTGTTACTATGTATCCATGTGACTTCCCATAGAAGGAAATAACTGTTACTATGTATCCATGTGACTTCCCATAGAAGGAAATAACTGTTACTATGTATCCATGTGACTTCCCATAGAAGGATATAACTGTTACTATGTATCCATGTGACTTCCCACAGAAGGACATAACTGTTACTATGTATCCATGTGACTTCCCATAGACGGACATAACTGTTACTATGTATCCATGTGACTTCCAATAAAAGGATATAACTGTTACTATGTATCCATGTGACTTCCCATGGAAGGAAATAACTGTTACTATGTATCCATGTGACTTCCTATAGACGGACATAACTGTTACTATGTATCCATGTGACTTCCAATAAAAGGATATAACTGTTACTATGTATCCATGTGACTTCCCATAGAAGGAAATAACTGTTACTATGTATCCATGTGACTTCCCACAGAAGGACATAACTGTTACTATGTATCCATGTGACTTCCCATAGACGGACATAACTGTTACTATGTATCCATGTGACTTCCAATAAAAGGATATAACTGTTACTATGTATCCATGTGACTTCCCATGGAAGGAAATAACTGTTACTATGTATCCATGTGACTTCCTATAGAAGGAAATAACTGTTACTATGTATCCATGTGACTTCCCATAGAAGGATATAACTGTTACTATGTATCCATGTGACTTCCCATAGAAGGAAATAACTGTTACTATGTATCCATGTGACTTCCTATAGAAGGATATAACTGTTACTATGTATCCATGTGACTTCCCATAGAAGGATATAACTGTTACTATGTATCCATGTGACTTCCCATGGAAGGAAATAACTGTTACTATGTATCCATGTGACTTCCTATAGAAGGAAATAACTGTTACTATGTATCCATGTGACTTCCCATAGAAGGAAATAACTGTTACTATGTATCCATGTGACTTCCCATAGAAGGAAATAACTGTTACTATGTATCCATGTGACTTCCCATAGAAGGACATAACTGTTACTATGTACCCATGTGACTTCCCATAGAAGGAAATACCTGTTACTATGTATCCACGTGACTTCCCATAGAAGGACATAACTGTTACTATGTATCCATGTGACTTCCCATAGAAGGACATAACTGTTACTATGTATCCATGTGACTTCCCATAGAAGGATATAACTGTTACTATGTATCCATGTGACTTCCCATAGAAGGATATAACTGTTACTATGTATCCATGTGACTTCCCATAAAAGGAAATAACTGTTACTATGTATCCATGTGACTTCCTATAGAAGGAAATAACTGTTACTATGTATCCATGTGACTTCCCATAAAAGGAAATAACTGTTACTATGTATCCATGTGACTTCCCATAGAAGGAAATAACTGTTACTATGTATCCTTGTGACTTCCCATAAAAGGAAATAACTGTTACTATGTATCCATGTGACTTCCCATAGAAGGAAATAACTGTTACTATGTATCCATGTGACTTCCCATAGAAGGAAATAACTGTTACTATGTATCCATGTGACTTCCCATAGAAGGAAATAACTGTTACTATGTATCCATGTGACTTCCCATAAAAGGAAATAACTGTTACTATGTATCCATGTGACTTCCCATAGAAGGAAATAACTGTTACTATGTATCCATGTGACTTCCCATAGAAGGAAATAACTGTTACTATGTATCCATGTGACTTCCCATAGAAGGAAATAACTGTTACTGTGTATCCATGTGACTTCCCATAGAAGGACATAACTGTTACTATGTATCCATGTGACTTCCCTTAGAAGGATATAACTGTTACTATGTATCCATGTGACTTCCCATAGAAGGATATAACTGTTACTATGTATCCATGTGACTTCCCATAGAAGGACATAACTGTTACTATGTATCCATGTGACTTCCCATAGAAGGACATAACTGTTACTATGTATCCATGTGACTTCCCATAGAAGGACATAACTGTTACTATGTATCCATGTGACTTCCCATAGAAGGACATAACTGTTACTATGTATCCATGTGACTTCCCATAGAAGGATATAACTGTTACTATGTATCCATGTGACTTCCCATAGAAGGACATAACTGTTACTATGTATCCATGTGACTTCCCATAGAAGGACATAACTGTTACTATGTATCCATGTGACTTCCCATAGAAGGATATAACTGTTACTATGTATCCATTTGACTTTCTATAGAAGGATATAACTGTTACTATGTATCCATGTGACTTCCCATAGAAGGAAATAACTGTTACTATGTATCCATGTGACTTCCCATAGAAGGACATAACTGTTACTATGTATCCATGTGACTTCCCATAGAAGGACATAACTGTTACTATGTATCCATGTGACTTCCCATAGAAGGATATAACTGTTACTATGTATCCATTTGACTTTCTATAGAAGGACATAACTGTTACTATGTATCCATGTGACTTCCCATAGAAGGATATAACTGTTACTATGTATCCATGTGACTTCCCATAGAAGGACATAACTGTTACTATGTATCCATGTGACTTCCCATAGAAGGATATAACTGTTACTATGTATCCATTTGACTTTCTATAGAAGGATATAACTGTTACTATGTATCCATGTGACTTCCCATAGAAGGATATAACTGCTACTATGTATCCATGTGACTTCCCATAGAAGGAAATAACTGTTACTATGTATCCATGTGACTTCATATAGAAGGAAATAACTGTTACTATGTATCCATGTGACTTCCCATAGAAGGACATAACTGTTACTATGTATCCATGTGACTTCCCATAGAAGGACATAACTGTTACTATGTATCCATGTGACTTCCCATAGAAGGATATAACTGTTACTATGTATCCATGTGACTTTCTATAGAAGGATATAACTGTTACTATGTATCCATGTGACTTCCCATAGAAGGACATAACTGTTACTATGTATCCATGTGACTTCCCATAGAAGGACATAACTGTTACTATGTATCCATGTGACTTCCCATAGAAGGACATAACTGTTACTATGTATCCATGTGACTTCCCATAGAAGGATATAACTGTTACTATGTATCCATGTGACTTCCCATAGAAGGACATAACTGTTACTATGTATCCATGTGACTTCCCATAGAAGGACATAACTGTTACTATGTATCCATGTGACTTCCCATAGAAGGATATAACTGTTACTATGTATCCATTTGACTTTCTATAGAAGGATATAACTGTTACTATGTATCCATGTGACTTCCCATAGAAGGAAATAACTGTTACTATGTATCCATGTGACTTCCCATAGAAGGACATAACTGTTACTATGTATCCATGTGACTTCCCATAGAAGGACATAACTGTTACTATGTATCCATGTGACTTCCCATAGAAGGATATAACTGTTACTATGTATCCATTTGACTTTCTATAGAAGGACATAACTGTTACTATGTATCCATGTGACTTCCCATAGAAGGATATAACTGTTACTATGTATCCATGTGACTTCCCATAGAAGGACATAACTGTTACTATGTATCCATGTGACTTCCCATAGAAGGATATAACTGTTACTATGTATCCATTTGACTTTCTATAGAAGGATATAACTGTTACTATGTATCCATGTGACTTCCCATAGAAGGATATAACTGCTACTATGTATCCATGTGACTTCCCATAGAAGGAAATAACTGTTACTATGTATCCATGTGACTTCATATAGAAGGAAATAACTGTTACTATGTATCCATGTGACTTCCCATAGAAGGACATAACTGTTACTATGTATCCATGTGACTTCCCATAGAAGGACATAACTGTTACTATGTATCCATGTGACTTCCCATAGAAGGATATAACTGTTACTATGTATCCATGTGACTTTCTATAGAAGGATATAACTGTTACTATGTATCCATGTGACTTCCCATAGAAGGACATAACTGTTACTATGTATCCATGTGACTTCCCATAGAAGGATATAACTGTTACTATGTATCCATGTGACTTTCTATAGAAGGATATAACTGTTACTATGTATCCATGTGACTTTCCATAGAAGGACATAACTGTAACTATGTATCCATGTGACTTCCCATAGAAGGAAATAACTGTTACTATGTATCCATGTGACTTCCCATAGAAGGATATAACTGTTACTATGTATCCATGTGACTTCCCATAGAAGGACATAACTGTAACTATGTATCCATGTGACTTCCCATAGAAGGATATAACTGTTACTATGTATCCATGTGACTTCCCATAGAAGGACATAACTGTAACTATGTATCCATGTGACTTCCCATAGAAGGATATAACTGTTACTATGTATCCATGTGACTTCCCATAGAAGGAAATAACTGTTACTATGTATCCATGTGACTTCCCATAGAAGGATATAACTGTTACTATGTATCCATGTGACTTCCCATAGAAGGATATAACTGTTACTATGTATCCATGTGACTTCCAATAGAAGGATATAACTGTTACTATGTATCCATGTGACTTCCCATAGAAGGAAATAACTGTTACTATGTATCCATGTGACTTCCAATAAAAGGAAATAACTGTTACTATGTATCCATGTGACTTCCAATAAAAGGAAATAACTGTTACTATGTATCCATGTGACTTCCAATAAAAGGAAATAACTGTTACTATGTATCCATGTGACTTCCCATAGAAGGATATAACTGTTACTATGTATCCATGTGACTTCCCATAGAAGGATATAACTGTTACTATGTATCCATGTGACTTCCCATAGAAGGACATAACTGTTACTATGTATCCATGTGACTTCCCACAGAAGGACATAACTGTTACTATGTATCCATGTGACTTCCCATAGACGGACATAACTGTTACTATGTATCCATGTGACTTCCAATAAAAGGATATAACTGTTACTATGTATCCATGTGACTTCCCATAAAAGGAAATAACTGTTACTATGTATCCATGTGACTTCCCATAGAAGGAAATAACTGTTACTATGTATCCATGTGACTTCCCATAGAAGGAAATAACTGTTACTATGTATCCATGTGACTTCCCATAGAAGGAAATAACTGTTACTGTGTATCCATGTGACTTCCCATAGAATATCATAACTGTTACTATGTATCCATGTGACTTCCCTTAGAAGGATATAACTGTTACTATGTATCCATGTGACTTCCCATAGAAGGATATAACTGTTACTATGTACCCATGTGACTTCCCATAGAAGGACATAACTGTTACTATGTATCCATGTGACTTCCCATAGAAGGACATAACTGTTACTATGTATCCATGTGACTTCCCATAGAAGGACATAACTGTTACTATGTATCCATGTGACTTCCCATAGAAGGATATAACTGTTACTATGTATCCATGTGACTTCCCATAGAAGGATATAACTGTTACTATGTATCCATGTGACTTCCCATAGAAGGACATAACTGTTACTATGTATCCATGTGACTTCCCATAGAAGGACATAACTATTACTATGTATCCATGTGACTTCCCATAGAAGGATATAACTGTTACTATGTATCCATGTGACTTTCTATAGAAGGATATAACTGTTACTATGTATCCATGTGACTTCCCATAGAAGGAAATAACTGTTACTATGTATCCATGTGACTTCCCATAGAAGGACATAACTGTTACTATGTATCCATGTGACTTCCCATAGAAGGACATAACTGTTACTATGTATCCATGTGACTTCCCATAGAAGGATATAACTGTTACTATGTATCCATGTGACTTTCTATAGAAGGATATAACTGTTACTATGTATCCATGTGACTTCCCATAGAAGGACATAACTGTTACTATGTATCCATGTGACTTCCCATAGAAGGACATAACTGTTACTATGTATCCATGTGACTTCCCATAGAAGGAAATACCTGTTACTATGTATCCACGTGACTTCCCATAGAAGGACATAACTGTTACTATGTATCCATGTGACTTCCCATAGAAGGACATAACTGTTACTATGTATCCATGTGACTTCCCATAGAAGGATATAACTGTTACTATGTATCCATGTGACTTCCCATAGAAGGATATAACTGTTACTATGTATCCATGTGACTTCCCATAAAAGGAAATAACTGTTACTATGTATCCATGTGACTTCCTATAGAAGGAAATAACTGTTACTATGTATCCATGTGACTTCCCATAAAAGGAAATAACTGTTACTATGTATCCATGTGACTTCCCATAGAAGGAAATAACTGTTACTATGTATCCTTGTGACTTCCCATAAAAGGAAATAACTGTTACTATGTATCCATGTGACTTCCCATAGAAGGAAATAACTGTTACTATGTATCCATGTGACTTCCCATAGAAGGAAATAACTGTTACTATGTATCCATGTGACTTCCCATAGAAGGAAATAACTGTTACTATGTATCCATGTGACTTCCCATAAAAGGAAATAACTGTTACTATGTATCCATGTGACTTCCCATAGAAGGAAATAACTGTTACTATGTATCCATGTGACTTCCCATAGAAGGAAATAACTGTTACTATGTATCCATGTGACTTCCCATAGAAGGAAATAACTGTTACTGTGTACCCATGTGACTTCCCATAGAAGGACATAACTGTTACTATGTATCCATGTGACTTCCCTTAGAAGGATATAACTGTTACTATGTATCCATGTGACTTCCCATAGAAGGATATAACTGTTACTATGTATCCATGTGACTTCCCATAGAAGGACATAACTGTTACTATGTATCCATGTGACTTCCCATAGAAGGACATAACTGTTACTATGTATCCATGTGACTTCCCATAGAAGGACATAACTGTTACTATGTATCCATGTGACTTCCCATAGAAGGATATAACTGTTACTATGTATCCATGTGACTTCCCATAGAAGGACATAACTGTTACTATGTATCCATGTGACTTCCCATAGAAGGACATAACTGTTACTATGTATCCATGTGACTTCCCATAGAAGGATATAACTGTTACTATGTATCCATTTGACTTTCTATAGAAGGATATAACTGTTACTATGTATCCATGTGACTTCCCATAGAAGGAAATAACTGTTACTATGTATCCATGTGACTTCCCATAGAAGGACATAACTGTTACTATGTATCCATGTGACTTCCCATAGAAGGACATAACTGTTACTATGTATCCATGTGACTTCCCATAGAAGGATATAACTGTTACTATGTATCCATGTGACTTTCTATAGAAGGATATAACTGTTACTATGTATCCATGTGACTTCCCATAGAAGGACATAACTGTTACTATGTATCCATGTGACTTCCCATAGAAGGATATAACTGTTACTATGTATCCATGTGACTTTCTATAGAAGGATATAACTGTTACTATGTATCCATGTGACTTTCCATAGAAGGACATAACTGTAACTATGTATCCATGTGACTTCCCATAGAAGGATATAACTGTTACTATGTATCCATGTGACTTCCCATAGAAGGAAATAACTGTTACTATGTATCCACGTGACTTCCCATAGAAGGATATAACTGTTACTATGTATCCATGTGACTTCCCATAGAAGGACATAACTGTTACTATGTATCCATGTGACTTCCCATAGAAGGATATAACTGTTACTATGTATCCATGTGACTTCCCATAGAAGGATATAACTGTTACTATGTATCCATGTGACTTCCAATAGAAGGATATAACTGTTACTATGTATCCATGTGACTTCCCATAGAAGGAAATAACTGTTACTATGTATCCATGTGACTTCCAATAAAAGGAAATAACTGTTACTATGTATCCATGTGACTTCCAATAAAAGGAAATAACTGTTACTATGTATCCATGTGACTTCCAATAAAAGGAAATAACTGTTACTATGTATCCATGTGACTTCCCATAGAAGGATATAACTGTTACTATGTATCCATGTGACTTCCCATAGAAGGATATAACTGTTACTATGTATCCATGTGACTTCCCATAGAAGGACATAACTGTTACTATGTATCCATGTGACTTCCCACAGAAGGACATAACTGTTACTATGTATCCATGTGACTTCCCATAGACGGACATAACTGTTACTATGTATCCATGTGACTTCCAATAAAAGGATATAACTGTTACTATGTATCCATGTGACTTCCCATAAAAGGAAATAACTGTTACTATGTATCCATGTGACTTCCCATAGAAGGAAATAACTGTTACTATGTATCCATGTGACTTCCCATAGAAGGAAATAACTGTTACTATGTATCCATGTGACTTCCCATAGAAGGAAATAACTGTTACTGTGTATCCATGTGACTTCCCATAGAATATCATAACTGTTACTATGTATCCATGTGACTTCCCTTAGAAGGATATAACTGTTACTATGTATCCATGTGACTTCCCATAGAAGGATATAACTGTTACTATGTATCCATGTGACTTCCCATAGAAGGACATAACTGTTACTATGTATCCATGTGACTTCCCATAGAAGGACATAACTGTTACTATGTATCCATGTGACTTCCATTGAAGGACATAACTGTTACTATGTATCCATGTGACTTCCCATAGAAGGATATAACTGTTACTATGTATCCATGTGACTTCCCATAGAAGGACATAACTGTTACTATGTATCCATGTGACTTCCCATAGAAGGATATAACTGTTACTATGTATCCATGTGACTTTCTATAGAAGGATATAACTGTTACTATGTATCCATGTGACTTCCCATAGAAGGAAATAACTGTTACTATGTATCCATGTGACTTCCCATAGAAGGACATAACTGTTACTATGTATCCATGTGACTTCCCATAGAAGGATATAACTGTTACTATGTATCCATGTGACTTTCTATAGAAGGATATAACTGTTACTATGTATCCATGTGACTTTCCATAGAAGGACATAACTGTAACTATGTATCCATGTGACTTCCCATAGAAGGATATAACTGTTACTATGTATCCATGTGACTTCCCATAGAAGGATATAACTGTTACTATGTATCCATGTGACTTCCCATAGAAGGACATAACTGTAACTATGTATCCATGTGACTTCCCATAGAAGGATATAACTGTTACTATGTATCCATGTGACTTCCCATAGAAGGAAATAACTGTTACTATGTATCCATGTGACTTCCCATAGAAGGATATAACTGTTACTATGTATCCATGTGACTTCCAGTAGAAGGATATAACTGTTACTATGTATCCATGTGACTTCCCATAGAAGGAAATAACTGTTACTATGTATCCATGTGACTTCCAATAAAAGGAAATAACTGTTACTATGTATCCATGTGACTTCCAATAAAAGGAAATAACTGTTACTATGTATCCATGTGACTTCCAATAAAAGGAAATAACTGTTACTATGTATCCATGTGACTTCCCATAGAAGGATATAACTGTTACTATGTATCCATGTGACTTCCCATAGAAGGATATAACTGTTACTATGTATCCATGTGACTTCCCATAGAAGGACATAACTGTTACTATGTATCCATGTGACTTCCCATAGAAGGATATAACTGTTACTATGTATCCATGTGACTTTTGGTCTTTATGGTGAGTCTATGGGGGACTTTTCCCTTTTAGGGAGAGATCAGTAACAAAATGCCAATATCCACCATTGCTGCAGCTTCACCTCCAGGTTTGTCCTGACACAAGGCAGAGGGGCCCCGCTGCGTCTGTCACCCAGGGGCCCCATAAAGCTGGATCTGACCCATGATGACTCTGATGTATGGGAGGGGGAGGGGGATCCCGGGTGATTCAGGCCACACATGACCTCAGCGAGCCGTCAGCCGCCTGATTAAAGGGATTTTATATTTCGGCAGAAGGGAACACATGTTATTTTTATCCACATTTTTTTTCTCTTCCCATTGAGGAATTATTTATGTTGGAGCGACATGTCGGAGAACACGCCGAGCGCTTCTCGTGTGCGGCGCGGCGATGATGTGATGAAGCGCAGGGTTTGCCCGTACACGTGTGCGTTCCTGGATCCTGCCAGATTTTTCCATGAAACGCTCCCGCCGCACATCTGCTGTCCATGAACGGAGAAAACCCGGGACAATCCGGGACAATGGGCCCCATTCATCTGCTGGCGGGAGCGGCTCTCCTGCAGCGGCCAATCAGACGTCAGCCTGAGAGGCCTGACCCAGGCTTTTACTATCCCGCCATTCTTTTCTTCTAGTCTTCAATCTTCTATTTCTCTATTGCATTGATGAACCAGGCCTCTAAGCTTTTCTTTCTTTCCTTTCTTCTTCCATCTTTGTTATTTCTTTCTTCCTTCATTCCTTCTTTTCCTATTCCTTTTAATCTCAATTCCTTTTCATCTTCCTTTAATCCTTTCTTTATTTACTTTAGTTTTCAGTACCTTCCTTTCTTCTGTTCTTTCTTTCTTCCTTCCCCCCATTCTTCTTTCTCTTAGGTGTCCAGGGAGCAGTTGGAGGGTTAGGTGTCTGGGGAGCAGTTGGAGGGTTAGGTGTCTGGGGAGCAGTTGGAGGGTTAGGTGTCTGGGGAGCAGTTGGAGGGTTAGGTGTCTGGGGAGCAGTTGGAGGGTTAGGTGTCTGGGGAGCAGTTGGAGGGTTAGGTGTCTGGGGAGCAGTTGGAGGGTTAGGTGTCTGGGGAGCAGTTGGGGGGTTAGGTGTCTGGGGAGCAGTTGGAGGGTTAGGTGTCTGGGGAGCAGTTGGAGGGTTAGGTGTCTGGGGAGCAGTTGGGGGGTTAGGTGTCTGGGGAGCAGTTGGGGGGTTAGGTGTCTGGGGAGCAGTTGGAGGGTTAGGTGTCTGGGGAGCAGTTGGGGGGTTAGGTGTCTGGGGAGCAGTTGGGGGGTTAGGTGTCTGGGGAGCAGTTGGAGGGTTAGGTGTCTGGGGAGCAGTTGGAGGGTTAGGTGTCTGGGGAGCAGTTGGGGGGTTAGGTGTTTGGGGAGCAGTTGGGGGGTTAGGTGTCTGGGGAGCAGTTGGGGGGTTAGGTGTCTGGGGAGCAGTTGGAGGGTTAGGTGTCTGGGGAGCAGTTGGAGGGTTAGGTGTCTGGGGAGCAGTTGGGGGGTTAGGTGTTTGGGGAGCAGTTGGGGGGTTAGGTGTCTGGGGAGCAGTTGGAGGGTTAGGTGTCTGGGGAGCAGTTGGGGGGTTAGGTGTCTGGGAAACAGTTGGGGGGTTAGGTGTCTGGGGAGCAGTTGGAGGGTTAGGTGTCTGGGAATCAGTTGGGGGGGTTAGGTGTCTGGGAATCAGTTGGGGGGGTTAGGTGTCTGGGGAGCAGTTGGAGGGGTTAGGTGTCTGGGGAGCAGTTGGAGGGTTAGGTGTCTGGGGAGCAGTTGGGGGGTTAGGTGTTTGGGGAGCAGTTGGGGGGTTAGGTGTCTGGGGAGCAGTTGGGGGGTTAGGTGTTTGGGGAGCAGTTGGGGGGTTAGGTGTCTGGGGAGCAGTTGGAGGGTTAGGTGTCTGGGGAGCAGTTGGGGGGTTAGGTGTCTGGGAAACAGTTGGGGGGTTAGGTGTCTGGGGAGCAGTTGGAGGGTTAGGTGTCTGGGAATCAGTTGGGGGGGTTAGGTGTCTGGGAATCAGTTGGGGGGGTTAGGTGTCTGGGAATCAGTTGGGGGGGTTAGGTGTCTGGGAATCAGTTGGGGGGGTTAGGTGTCTGGGGAGCAGTTGGGGGGTTAGGTGTCTGGGAAACAGTTGGGGGGTTCGGTGTCTGGGGAGCAGTTGGAGGGTTAGGTGTCTGGGGAGCAGTTGGAGGGTTAGGTGTCTGGGGGGCAGTTGGAGGGTTAGGTGTCTGGGGAGCAGTTGGAGGGTTAGGTGTCTGGGGAGCAGTTGGAGGGTTAGGTGTCTGGGGAGCAGTTGGAGGGTTAGGTGTCTGGGAAACAGTTGGAGGGTTAGGTGTCTGGGGAGCAGTTGGAGGGTTAGGTGTCTGGGGAGCAGTTGGAGGGTTAGGTGTCTGGGGAGCAGTTGGAGGGTTAGGTGTCTGGGGAGCAGTTGGGGGGTTAGGTGTCTGGGGAGCAGTTGGAGGGTTAGGTGTCTGGGGGGCAGTTGGAGGGTTAGGTGTCTGGGAAACAGTTGGAGGGTTAGGTGTCTGGGGAGCAGTTGGAGGGTTAGGTGTCTGGGGGGCAGTTGGAGGGTTAGGTGTCTGGGGAGCAGTTGGAGGGTTAGGTGTCTGGGGAGCAGTTGGAGGGTTAGGTGTCTGGGGAGCAGTTGGAGGGTTAGGTGTCTGGGGAGCAGTTGGAGGGTTAGGTGTCTGGGAAACAGTTGGAGGGTTAGGTGTCTGGGGAGCAGTTGGAGGGTTAGGTGTCTGGGAAGCAGTTGGAGGGTTAGGTGTCTGGGGAGCAGTTGGAGGGTTAGGTGTCTGGGGAGCAGTTGGAGGGTTAGGTGTCTGGGAAACAGTTGGGGGGGTTAGGTGTCTGGGGAGCAGTTGGAGGGTTAGGTGTCCGGGGAGCAGTTGGAGGGTTAGGTGTCTGGGGAGCAGTTGGAGGGTTAGGTGTCCGGGAAACAGTTGGAGGGTTAGGTGTCTGGGGAGCAGTTGGAGGGTTAGGTGTCTGGGAAGCAGTTGGAGGGTTAGGTGTCTGGGGAGCAGTTGGAGGGTTAGGTGTCTGGGGAGCAGTTGGAGGGTTAGGTGTCTGGGGAGCAGTTGGAGGGTTAGGTGTCTGGGGAGCAGTTGGAGGGTTAGGTGTCTGGGAAACAGTTGGAGGGTTAGGTGTCTGGGGAGCAGTTGGAGGGTTAGGTGTCTGGGGAGCAGTTGGAGGGTTAGGTGTCTGGGGAGCAGTTGGAGGGTTAGGTGTCTGGGGAGCAGTTGGAGGGTTAGGTGTCTGGGGAGCAGTTGGAGGGTTAGGTGTCTGGGGAGCAGTTGGAGGGTTAGGTGTCTGGGGAGCAGTTGGAGAGTTAGGTGTCTGGGGAGCAGTTGGAGGGTTAGGTGTCTGGGGAGCAGTTGGAGGGTTAGGTGTCTGGGGAGCAGTTAGGTGTCTGGGGAGCAGTTGGAGGGTTAGGTGTCTGGGGAGCAGTTGGAGGGTTAGGGGTCTGGGGAGCAGTTGGAGGGTTAGGTGTCTGGGAAACAGTTGGGGGGGTTAGGTGTCTGGGGAGCAGTTGGAGGGTTAGGTGTCTGGGGAGCAGTTGGAGGGTTAGGTGTCTGGGGAGCAGTTGGAGGGTTAGGTGTCTGGGGAGCAGTTGGAGGGTTAGGTGTCTGGGGAGCAGTTGGGGGGTTAGGTGTCTGGGGAGCAGTTGGAGAGTTAGGTGTCTGGGGAGCAGTTGGAGGGTTAGGTGTCTGGGGAGCAGTTGGGGGGTTAGGTGTCTGGGGAGCAGTTGGTGGGTTAGGTGTCTGGGGAGCAGTTGGGGGGTTAGGTGTCTGGGGAGCAGTTGGAGGGTTAGGTGTCCGAGGAGCAGTTGGAGGGTTAGGTGTCCGAGGAGCAGTTGGAGGGTTAGGTGTCTGGGGAGCAGTTGGAGGGTTAGCTGTCTGGGGAGCAGTTGGAGGGTTAGGTGTCTGGGGAGCAGTTGGAGGGTTAGGTGTCTGGGGAGCAGTTGGAGGGTTAGGTGTCTGGGGAGCAGTTGGAGGGTTAGGTGTCTGGGGAGCAGTTGGAGGGTTAGGTGTCTGGGGAGCAGTTGGAGGGTTAGGTGTCTGGGGAGCAGTTGGAGGGTTAGGTGTCTGGGGAGCAGTTGGAGGGTTAGGTGTCTGGGGAGCAGTTGGAGGGTTAGGTGTCTGGGGAGCAGTTGGAGAGTTAGGTGTCTGGGGAGCAGTTGGAGGGTTAGGTGTCTGGGGAGCAGTTGGGGGGTTAGGTGTCTGGGGAGCAGTTGGTGGGTTAGGTGTCTGGGGAGCAGTTGGAGGGTTAGGTGTCTGGGGAGCAGTTGGAGGGTTAGGTGTCTGGGGAGCAGTTGGAGAGTTAGGTGTCTGGGGAGCAGTTGGAGGGTTAGGTGTGTGGGGAGCAGTTGGGGGGTTAGGTGTCTGGGGAGCAGTTGGAGGGTTAGGTGTCTGGGGAGCAGTTGGAGGGTTAGGTGTCTGGGGAGCAGTTGGAGGATTAGGTGTCCGGGGAGCAGTTGGGGGGTTAGGTGTCTGGGGAGCAGTTGGAGGGTTAGGTGTCTGGGGAGCAGTTGGAGGGTTAGGTGTCTGGGGAGCAGTTGGGGGGTTAGGTGTCTGGGGAGCAGTTGGAGGGTTAGGTGTCTGGGGAGCAGTTGGAGGATTAGGTGTCTGGGGAGCAGTTGGGGGGTTAGGTGTCTGGGGAGCAGTTGGGGGGTTAGGTGTCTGGGGAGCAGTTGGAGGGTTAGGTGTCTGGGGAGCAGTTGGAGGGTTAGGTGTCTGGGGAGCAGTTGGAGGGTTAGGTGTCTGGGGAGCAGTTGGAGGGTTAGGTGTCTGGGGAGCAGTTGGAGGGTTAGGTGTCTGGGGAGCAGTTGGGGGTTAGGTGTCTGGGGAGCAGTTGGGGGTTAGGTGTCTGGGGAGCAGTTGGAGGGTTATGTGTCTGGGGAGCAGTTGGAGGATTAGGTGTCTGGGGAGCAGTTGCGGGGTTAGGTGTCTGGGGAGCAGTTGGAGGGTTAGGTTTCTGGGGAGCAGTTGCGGGGTTAGGTGTCTGGGGAGCAGATGGGGGGTTAGGTGCCCGGAGAGCAGTTGCCTTGCTTAAGAGCACTTCAGTCATGTCCCAGGACCTGGATTGGAACCTGCCATCCTCGGGTCACATGTCATGTCTCGCCCCCGGGGTTGATGCGTGTGGGCCGCTGGGTGCCCGCGCCTCTCGCCCGACATCTGTTTTCTTTAAGCCACTCCAGTATCTGCCCGGGAACGACAGGAGTCTTCTTCGGAAGGTCATTAGCGGGGCCGGCAATGATGTGCGAGTGGACATCGGCACATAATCGGGGGCGTCCCTCGCGGACCTCATGGTGAGAGGAATCTCACAGGGCCGGGTCATGTGCCTGAACTGTCCCCGATAAAAGCTCCACTTGAAAGGCGCTCGGGGAAGATCAGACGCGGACGCCGCAGATAGGGGGCCTGAGAACGCCATTAAAAGGAGACAGCCAGAGAGGTGATAAGAGGCCTCACCAAACGCTGCCCCGGCCGCCATCACTTCCTCTCTCGGGGGACGGGACTCGGGGCCCCCCCGAGCTGTGTGAAAACCCCTGAGCAGAGAAATGCTGGGGAGCAGACCAGAGATTGGGAGAGACAAGGATCAATAATGCCTCTACTTTATATACAGCGCTATGGTATATGTCAGCGCTATATAAAGACGGATGAAGGAAACCTCACTCCACTCCCCCTCTTTTACAGGGTAACCACCAGCCTGGCACCTATAACACATTATATATATATATATATATATATATATATATATATATATATATATATATCCCAAGGGCCAATGGGATGCCCCCAATATGTGAAATCCACCAGGTTTGGCTTAAGATTCCAACCTAATATGGTTTCTTGTATATGTACAGCACTATGGAATATGTCAGTGCTATATAAAGACGGATGAAGGAAACCTCACTCCACTCCCCCTCTATTACAGGGCAACCACCAGCCCAGCCTGGCACCTATAACACATACATATATATATATATATATATATATATATATATATATATATATATATATCCCAAGGGCCAATGGGATGCCCCCAATATGTGAAATCCACCAGGTTTGGCTTAAGATTCCAACCCAATATGGTTTCTTCTATATGTACAGCGCTATGGAATATGTCAGTGCTATATAAAGACCTCACTCCACTCCCTCTCTATTACAGGGCAGCCACCAGCCTGGCATCTATAAGATATATATATCCCAAGAGCCAATGGGATGCCCCAATATGTAAAAATCATCGGATCACTGTTAAAGGCCGCTGCGTGAAAGCCCCCCAGATCGTCTAAGGCAACTCACCTCTTCCCAGTCCTTCCCTCGCCCAATCAGCGCGCTCAGAGTCGCTGATGTCACATCGGCTAAGGCTTCGTCTAAGCACGCTGACAGCCGCATCCCCCGCTTCCCTCTACCAGGGAGCGTGAATCGATCGATTGTCGCGAGTATTGGTACACTTGGTAAACACGTGCGCGAGCTGCGGCCACATCCCCGCTGCCCCTCTAGCAGGGCGCGTGCCCGCGCCAGGCATTTGTGAATGAGCCCCCTCCCTGTTAGAGGGAAGCGGGGGATGCGGCTGCCAGCCCGCTCAGAATCACTGGCTTAGACGATGTGACTTCAGCGGCTCCAAACGCCACTTTAAAGTGAGCTAAGGCTGACCCTAAAATCCAACAACAGGGTCAATTTGGGATGCCCTGCCCATGTCTGCTCACACGGCACACGCGCGGGTCCTTTCTAATGATCGTAAGTCTCCTGATGGGCTGTGAGCACCAGCCAATCAGATCTGCCCGGAACTGGGTCAGCGCATTGCAGGGGGAAAAGAGAAAGGTAAGATACTTGTGATTTCCGGGGTATTTCAAATAATCGGGATGCCCCTATAAAAGCAGACCAAGGGGCAATATCCCAGGTTTTGATCCACTCCCAATTGCGATCGACCACCCCAGGTAAACCCGACACCAGGCAAACGCTACTCACCTTCTCCTACAAAAAGAAAAAAAAAAAAACACGGGCGAGCCGATTCGTTACAAACGCCAGTAAGCGACAGATGACCGTCTGTAGCGAGGATCTCAGAGCGAACGCTAGTAGTCGCTGTGCTCGGCCACGGTTCTTTGTTTCAGAGCGCCTCAGTCGCTGGCCGGCATTGTTGAATACGTTGTGTGATTGTTAGAACGGTAGCGCCAGCTCAGTGCGACCGACTCACACCACATTCATCAAAAGATACAGCCTCACACAGCACTCAAAATCATGTAGTTGTAGCCCATAGCGCCAGAGGCTGTGTGATTAGAGTCTGTTTATGAACATGTATCCACCAGTAACAAAGCGAAAATACATGGAATGACATTGTATTAACATTGTAACATGACACTTTAATACCAGACATGTAATGTCAATTCTGCATAAAAATATTATTAATCAAAAAAAGTTTTCAAAAAAGTAATTTTCATGTCAGACATGTCAGAAGTTTTGAGATTTTTTTTTAAGAAAAAAAATAAAAAAAATTGGGGATCAGGAAAGGGATTTAAGGATCGTCCATAGAAATGTATGGGAGAGCGCCAGGTAGCGACAGGTAAGACGTGGCGCTCTGCAAGGCTGAACGCCGGCGCTGTACGCTGAGCCTGGGATAATGATGAATCGGACGCTACATGGCGCTGTTCCAGTCGCTCACCAGATTCGGCTTCATAAATGTGTAATTGCTTCCGTGTCACCTGACGCTACTTGACGCTACCTGCCGCTTACAAGGCGCTACCCGACGCTAGAGCTTCATGAATAAGGCCCTCAGTGGCTCCCGGGGCCTCAAAGCACCAACACAGACATCGCAGAGGCGGCTGCAGGTGATACATTGTAACACTAAAAGAATAAAAGATGACAGCAAAGGGGTAAACAGCGCCAGAGGAGTAAATGAGCGACAATTACATACGAGACCCTCCATCCCGCAGACCCCTGACTGTTTATTCTCACCACCATCTGCTCTATGGTCGGCCCATCATACGCAGGCCTGCAGACCAAGACATGTCGCCATCCAGACCGGAGAGATGTACAAACGCCCCCCAACACTTAGACACACGCGGCACCCTCCAGGGGTAAATATTTAACTGCAAATACAACACGTGTGACGGAGAGACCAGGACGCTGCGCCGCCAACCCCACGCCAAACCTATCGACCCCATATCTCATCTCATATGCATCCCATATCCATCCATCTATCCCATATATATCATTTATGTCTATATCCCATATCCATCCATCCCATATACAGCATCAATCCATCCCATATACAGCATCAATCCACCCCATATACAGCATCAATCCACCCCATATACAGCATCAATCCACCCCATATACAGCATCAATCCATCCCATATACAGCATCAATCCACCCCATATACAGCATCAATCCACCCCATATACAGCATCAATCCATCCCATATACAGCATCAATCCACCCCATATACAGCATCAATCCACCCCATATACAGCATCAATCCACCCCATATACAGCATCAATCCACCCTATATACAGCATCAATCCACCCCATATACAGTATCTATTCATCCCATATACAGTATCTATTCACCCCATATACAGCATCTATCCACTCCATATACAGCATCAATCCACCCCATATACAGCATTAATCCACCCCATATACAGCATCAATCCATCCCATATACAGTATCTATTCATCCCATATACAGTATCTATTCACCCCATATACAGCATCTATCCACCCCATATACAGTATCAATCCATCCCATATACAGTATCAATCCATCCCATATACAGTATCTATTCACCCCATATACAGCATCTATCCATCCCATATACAGTATCAATCCATCCCATATACAGTATCTATTCACCCCATATACAGCATCTATCCACTCCATATACAGCATCAATCCACCCCATATACAGCATCAATCCACCCCATATACAGCATCAATCCATCCCATATACAGCATCAATCCACCCCATATACAGCATCAATCCACCCCATATACAGCATCAATCCACCCCATATACAGCATTAATCCACCCCATATACAGCATCAATCCACCCCATATACAGCATCAATCCACCCCATATACAGCATTAATCCACCCCATATACAGCATTAATCCACCCCATATACAGCATCAATCCACCCCATATACAGCATCAATCCACCCCATATACAACATCAATCCACCCCATATACAGCATCAATCCACCCCATATACAGCATCAATCCACCCCATATACAGCATCAATCCACCCCATATACATCATCAGTCCCTATTAGAGGGAAGTGGGGAATGCAGCCTTAGACAATGTGACATCAGTGTCTCCGAGCGCACTGATTGGACGAGCGGCCGCGCATGCACCGTAGGACCGGGAAGAGGTGAGTTGACTTTGGCGATCTGGGGGGCGTTTCACACAGCAGGGCATCCCTGACCGGGGAGGAGCAAACCCAGGATAGTCCCATCCACACGCTGCTGCTGTGCCATAGCATTGGAGCCTGGTGAGACATCACTGTGGCCCGGTCATCATTGCTTCTAGTAACTGTGCCGAGCATCACATCCTCAGGATTCAGAGTTTACTGACAACAGTGACAGCTCTGGAAACAGCTCCCAAAGCACATCCAACCAAGATGCCCTGCGTTTCAGCATATAACAGGTGTGCGGGGTAAACGGCGACATCGATCCTTCGCATCCGGGGTCACAGCAGGGTTTTCCTCACCAGTTATATTCAGAGGCAGCAGCACAAGCCGGAGACACTGAGACACAAGGCTTCCCCCAGTAATGGGCCAGTATCAGCCACCTGTATGGGACAGGTAAGTCCCGGCCTGGAACTGAGGGGAAGGGCAGCTCCCACTACCCAACTTACCTGCCTGCAGCTCCCACTACCCAACTTACCTGCCTGCAGCTCCCACTACCCAACCTACCTGCCTGCAGCTCCCACTACCCAACTTACCTGCCTGCAGTTCCCACTACCCAACTTACCTGCCTGCAGCTCCCACTACCCAACTTACCTGCCTGCAGCTCCCACTACCCAACCTACCTGCCTGCAGCTCCCACTACCCAACCTACCTGCCTGCAGCTCCCACTACCCAACCTACCTGCCTGCAGCTCCCGCTACCCAACCTACCTGCCTGCAGCTCCCACTACCCAACCTACCTGTCTGCAGCTCCCGCTACCCAACCTACCTGCCTGCAGCTCCCACTACCCAACCTACCTGTCTGCAGCTCCCGCTACCCAACCTACCTGCCTGCAGCTCCCACTACCCAACCTACCTGTCTGCAGCTCCCACTACCCAACTTACCTGCCTGCAGCTCCCACTACCCAACCTACCTGCCTGCAGCTCCCACTACCCAACCTACCTGCCTGCAGCTCCCACTACCCAACCTACCTGTCTGCAGCTCCCGCTACCCAACCTACCTGCCTGCAGCTCCCACTACCCAACCTACCTGTCTGCAGCTCCCACTACCCAACTTACCTGCCTGCAGCTCCCACTACCCAACCTACCTGCCTGCAGCTCCCACTACCCAACTTACCTGCCTGCAGCTCCCACTACCCAACCTACCTGCCTGCAGCTCCCACTACCCAACCTACCTGCCTGCAGCTCCCACTACCCAACCTACCTGCCTGCAGCTCCCACTACCCAACCTACCTGCCTGCAGCTCCCACTACCCAACTTACCTGCCTGCAGCTCCCACTACCCAACTTACCTGCCGGCAGCTCCCACTACCCAACCTACCTGCCTGCAGCTCCCACTACCCAACCTACCTGCCTGCAGCTCCCACTACCCAACTTACCTGCCGGCAGCTCCCACTACCCAACTTACCTGCCTGCAGCTCCCACTACCCAACTTACCTGCCGGCAGCTTCCACTACCCAACCTACCTGCCTGCAGCTCCCACTACCCAACCTACCTGCCTGCAGCTCCCACTACCCAACCTACCTGCCTGCAGCTCCCACTACCCAACCTACCTGCCTGCAGCTCCCACTACCCAACTTACCTGCCTGCAGCTCCCACTACCCAACTTACCTGCCTGCAGCTCCCACTACCCAACTTACCTGCCTGCAGCTCCCACTACCCAACCTACCTGCCTGCAGCTCCCACTACCCAACCTACCTGCCTGCAGCTCCCACTACCCAACTTACCTGCCTGCAGCTCCCACTACCCAACCTACCTGCCTGCAGCTCCCACTACCCAACTTACCTGCCTGCAGCTCCCACTACCCAACTTACCTGCCTGCAGCTCCATAGAAATCCAGACCCAGAGAAAACACTT
Source organism: Gastrophryne carolinensis (assembly GCA_027917425.1). Classification (NCBI taxonomy): domain Eukaryota; kingdom Metazoa; phylum Chordata; class Amphibia; order Anura; family Microhylidae; genus Gastrophryne; species Gastrophryne carolinensis. The sequence continues at coordinate 5,956,722 of CM051241.1, forward strand.
TATAATAATTATTCTCGGCGTCACCAGAGGAAATCATTCTCAGGGTCACCAGAGGAAATAATTCTCGGGGTCACCAGAGGAAATCATTCTCGGGGTCACCAGAGGAAATCATTCTCGGGGCCACCAGAGGAAACCATTCTCGGGGCCACCAGAGGAAACCATTCTCGGGGTCACCAGAGGAAACCATTCTCGGGGTCACCAGAGGAAATCATTCTCGGGGTCACCAGAGGAAATCATTCTCGGGGTCACCGGAGGAAATCATTCTCGGGGCCACCAGAGGAAACCATTCTCGGGGCCACCAGAGGAAATCATTCTCGGGGCCACCAGAGGAAATCATTCTTGGACTCTGGGCCGCCGCCTCTCTTAGATGCCAGTGTCACCAGCTTGAAGGTGGCTCCGGGTTAGTGTCTCGGACTCACCGGGGGTTCCTCTGATTCTCTGGTGGGCCAGTCCATCAAAGAGTACTTGGGCCCCCAGCAGGCTCCATATTAGTGGCAGCAGTCTTGTCCAGCGTCAGACTAAACATGGCAATCAGCTCTAAAGAGCGGAGCTGTCACCGGGCGGGGGGTGATGATGAGGAGGCCGCGATGAGCCGCTAATCACCTGGAGAGGGGGCGGCCGAGGGATCGGGCCTGCGGGCGATGACAGACAAATTGAGCAGATTAGGGAGAGTGGCTCGGGCTTTACATGACGCTGAGAGACGACAAATGACAACACTTTCATCTCGTTGACTTTAACGAGTTATCCGAGTGTGCGGCGCGGGCGACGAAGTGGGATCATGTACTAAGAGGGCGAGCGTTACAACTGACCTGCAGTTACAATGTAGCGGACGCTCTGCATCACTCGCTGTTACGATGTAGTGAGCACTGCACCTGGCTGGCTGTTACAGCGTAGCATTCGCTCCGCCTCACCTTCTGTTACAATGTAGCAATCATTCTGTCTAATCCTCTGTTAAAATATAGAAATCGCACCGCCTGACCCTCTGTTACAATGTAGCATTTGCTCCACATGACCCTCTGTTACAATGTAGCATTCACTCTGCCTCACTCCTTGTTACAATGTAGCATTCGCTCTGCCTTACTCCTTGTTACAATGTAGCATTCGCTCCGCCTCACCTTCTGTTACAATGTAGCAATCATTCTGTCTAATCCTCTTTTAAAATATAGAAATCGCACTGCCTGACCCTCTGTTACAATGTAGCATTTGCTTCACATGACCCTCTGTTACAATGTAGCATTCGCTCCGCCTCACCTTCTGTTACAATGTAGCAATCATTTTGTCTAATCCTCTGTTACAATATAGAAATCGCACTGCCTGACCCTATGTTACAATGTAGCATTCGCTCTGCCTCACTCCTTGTTACAATGTAGCATTCGCTCTGCCTCACCCTCTGTTACAATGTAGCATTCGCTCCGCCTCACCTTCTGTTACAATGTAGCAATCATTCCGTCTAATCCTCTGTTAAAATATAGAAATCGCACTGCCTGACCCTCTGTTACAATGTAGCATTCGCTCTGCCTCACCCTCTGTTACAATGTAGCATTCGCTCCGCCTCACCTTCTGTTACAATGTAGCAATCATTCCGTCTAATCCTCTGTTAAAATATAGAAATCGCACTGCCTGACCCTCTGTTACAATGTAGCATTCGCTCCGCCTCACCTTCTGTTACAATGTAGCAATCATTCTGTCTAATCCTCTGTTACAATATAGAAATCGCACTGCCTGACCCTATGTTACAATGTAGCATTCGCTCTGCCTCACTCCTTGTTACAATGTAGCATTCGCTCTGCCTCACCCTCTGTTACAATATAGAAATCGCTCCGCCTGACCCTCTGTTACAATGTAGCATTCGCTCCACATGGCCCTCTGTTACAATGTAGCATTCGCTCTGCCTCACCCTCTGTTACAATATAGAAATCGCTCCGCCTGACCCTCTGTTACAATGTAGCATTCGCTCCGCCTAACCCTCTGTTACAATGTAGCAATCATTCTGTCTAATCCTCTGTTACAATATAGAAATCGCACCGCCTGACCCTCTGTTACAATGTAGCATTCGCTCCGCCTGACCCTCTGTTACAATGTAGCATTTGCTCGCCTGGCTCACTGTTACAATATAGCGATCAATCCGCCTGGCTCACTGTTACAATGTAGCGATCAATCCGCCTGGCTCACTGTTACAATGTAGCGATCAATCAGCCTGACTCACTGTTACAATGTAGCGATCAATCAGCCTGACTCACTGTTACAATATAGTGATCAATCCGCCTGGCTCACTGTTATAGTACAGTGATTGATCCATCTGACCCACTGTTACAATATAGCGATCAATCCGCCTGGCTCACTGTTACAATATAGCGATCAATCTGCCTGGCTCACTGTTACAATACAGCGATCGATGCACCTGGCTCACTGTTACAATATAGCGATCAATCCGCCTGGCTCACTGTTACAATACAGCAATCAATCCGCCTGACTCACTGTTACAATACAGCAATCAATCCGCCTGGCTCACTGTTACAATATAGCGATCAATCCGCCTGGCTCACTGTTACAATACAGCAATCAATCCGCCTGACTCACTGTTACAATATAGCAATCAATCAGCCTGGCTCACTGTTACAATACAGCGATCGATGCACCTGACTCACTGTTACAATACAGCGATCAATCCGCCTGGCTCACTGTTACAATACAGCAATCAATCCGCCTGACTCACTGTTACAATATAGCAATCAATCAGCCTGGCTCACTGTTACAATACAGCGATCGATGCACCTGACTCACTGTTACAATACAGCGATCAATTCGCCTGACTCACTGTTACAATATAGCGATCGATCCGCCTGACTCACTGTTACAATATAGCGATCAATCCGCCTGGCTCGCTGTTACAATATAGCGATCAATCTGCCTGGCTCACTGTTACAATACAGCGATCGATCAGCCTGGCTCACTGTTACAATACAGCGATCAATCCGCCTGGCTCACTGTTACAATGTAGCGATCGATCAGCCTGGCTCACTGTTACAATACAGCGATCAATCCGCCTGGCTCACTGTTACAATGTAGCGACCAATCCGCCTGGCTCACTGTTACAATATAGCGATCAATCCGCCTGGCTCACTGTTACAATACAGCGATCAATCCACCTGGCTCACTGTTACAATGTAGCGATCAATCCGCCTGGCTCACTGTTACAATATAGCGATCAATCCGCCTGGCTCACTGTTACAATACAGCGATCGATGCACCTGGCTCACTGTTACAATATAGCGATCAATCCGCCTGGCTCACTGTTACAATGTAGCGATCGATCAGCCTGACTCACTGTTACAATATAGCGATCAATCCACCTGGCTCACTGTTACAATACAGCGATCAATCCGCCTGACTCACTGTTACAATACAGCGATCGATGCACCTGACTCACTGTTACAATATAGCGATCAATCCGCCTGACTCACTGTTACAATATAGCGATCAATCCGCCTGGCTCACTGTTACAATACAGCGATCAATCCGCCTGACTCACTGTTACAATACAGCGATCAATGCACCTGACTCACTGTTACAATATAGCGATCAATCCGCCTGACTCACTGTTACAATATAGCGATCAATCCGCCTGACTCACTGTTACAATACAGCGATCGATCCGCCTGACTCACTGTTACAATATAGCGATCAATCCGCCTGGCTCGCTGTTACAATATAGCGATCAATCCGCCTGGCTCACTGTTACAATACAGCGATCGATCAGCCTGGCTCACTGTTACAATACAGCGATCAATCCGCCTGGCTCACTGTTACAATATAGCGATCAATCCGCCTGGCTCACTGTTACAATACAGCGATCGATGCACCTGGCTCACTGTTACAATATAGCGATCAATCCGCCTGGCTCACTGTTACAATGTAGCGATCGATCAGCCTGACTCACTGTTACAATATAGCGATCAATCCACCTGGCTCACTGTTACAATACAGCGATCAATCCGCCTGGCTCACTGTTACAATACAGCGATCAATCCGCCTGACTCGCTGTTACAATACAGCGATCGATGCACCTGACTCACTGTTACAATACAGCGATCAATCCGCCTGACTCACTGTTACAATATAGCGATCAATCCGCCTGACTCACTGTTACAATACAGCGATCGATCCGCCTGACTCACTGTTACAATATAGCGATCAATCCGCCTGGCTCGCTGTTACAATATAGCGATCGATCAGCCTGGCTCACTGTTACAATACAGCGATCAATCCGCCTGACTCACTGTTACAATACAGCGATCGATCAGCCTGACTCACTGTTACAATACAGCGATCGATCAGCCTGGCTCACTGTTACAATACAGCGATCAATCCGCCTGACTCACTGTTACAATACAGCGATCAATCCGCCTGACTCACTGTTACAATATAGCGATCAATCCGCCTGGCTCACTGTTACAATATAGCGATCAATCCGCCTGGCTCACTGTTACAATATAGCGATCAATCCGCCTGGCTCACTGTTACAATACAGCGAACAATCTGCCTGGCTCACTGTTACAATACAGCGATCGATGCACCTGGCTCACTGTTACAATATAGCGATCAATCCGCCTGCCTCACTGTTACAATACAGCGATCAATCCGCCTGACTCACTGTTACAATACAGCGATCAATCCGCCTGACTCACTGTTACAATACAGCGATCAATCCGCCTGACTCACTGTTACAATATAGCGATCAATCCGCCTAGCTCACTGTTACAATATAGCGATCAATCCGCCTGACTCACTGTTACAATACAGCGATCAATCCGCCTGACTCACTGTTACAATATAGCGATCAATCCGCCTGACTCACTGTTACAATATAGCGATCAATCCGCCTGGCTCACTGTTACAATATAGCGATCAATCCGCCTGACTCACTGTTACAATACAGCGATCGATGCACCTGACTCACTGTTACAATACAGCGATCAATCCGCCTGACTCACTGTTACAATATAGCGATCAATCCGCCTGGCTCACTGTTACAATATAGCGATCAATCCGCCTGGCTCACTGTTACAATATAGCGATCAATCCGCCTGGCTCACTGTTACAATACAGCGATCAATCTGCCTGGCTCACTGTTACAATACAGCAATCAATCCACCTGGCTCACTGTTACAATATAGCGATCAATCCGCCTGACTCACTGTTACAATACAGCGATCAATCCGCCTGACTCACTGTTACAATACAGCGATCAATCCGCCTGAATCACTGTTACAATACAGCGATCAATCCGCCTGACTCACTGTTACAATACAGCGATCGATCCGCCTGACTCACTGTTACAATACAGCGATCAATCCGCCTGACTCACTGTTACAATACAGCGATCGATCCGCCTGACTCACTGTTACAATATAGCGATCAATCCGCCTGACTCACTGTTACAATACAGCGATCAATCCGCCTGGCTCACTGTTACAATATAGCGATCAATCCGCCTGACTCACTGTTACAATACAGCGATCAATCCGCCTGACTCACTGTTACAATATAGCGATCAATCCGCCTGGCTCACTGTTACAATATAGCGATCGATCAGCCTGGCTCACTGTTACAATACAGCGATCAATCCGCCTGGCTCACTGTTACAATACAGCGATCAATCCGCCTGACTCACTGTTACAATACAGCGATCAATCCGCCTGACTCACTGTTACAATATAGCGATCAATCCGCCTTGCTCACTGTTACAATATAGCGATCAATCTGCCTGGCTCACTGTTACAATACAGCGATCAATCCGCCTGACTCACTGTTACAATACAGCGATCAATCCGCCTGACTCACTGTTACAATACAGCGATCAATCCGCCTGACTCACTGTTACAATATAGCGATCAATCCGCCTGGCTCACTGTTACAATATAGCGATCAATCTGCCTGGCTCACTGTTACAATACAGCGATCGATGCACCTGGCTCACTGTTACAATATAGCGATCAATCCGCCTGGCTCACTGTTACAATATAGCGATCAATCTGCCTGGCTCACTGTTACAATACAGCGATCGATCAGCCTGGCTCACTGTTACAATACAGCGATCAATCCGCCTGGCTCACTGTTACAATACAGCGATCGATCAGCCTGGCTCACTGTTACAATACAGCGATCGATCAGCCTGGCTCACTGTTACAATACAGCGATCGATCAGCCTGGCTCACTGTTACAATACAGCGATCAATCCGCCTGACTCACTGTTACAATATAGCAATCAATCAGCCTGGCTCACTGTTACAATACAGCGATCGATGCACCTGACTCACTGTTACAATATAGCGATCAATCCGCCTGGCTCACTGTTACAATATAGCGATCAATCCGCCTGACTCACTGTTACAATACAGCGATCAATCCGCCTGACTCACTGTTACAATATAGCGATCAATCCGCCTGGCTCACTGTTACAATATAGCGATTGATCAGCCTGACTCACTGTTACAATACAGCGATCCATCCGCCTGACTCACTGTTACAATACAGCGATCCATCCGCCTGACTCACTGTTACAATACAGCGATCAATCCGCCTGACTCACTGTTACAATACAGCGATCAATCCGCTTGACTCACTGTTACAATACAGCGATCAATCCGCCTGACTCACTGTTACAATATAGCGATCAATCCGCCTGGCTCACTGTTACAATATAGCGATCGATGCACCTGGCTCACTGTTACAATATAGCGATCAATCCGCCTGGCTCGCTGTTACAATATAGCGGTCAATCCGCCTGGCTCACTGTTACAATACAGCGATCGATCAGCCTGGCTCACTGTTACAATACAGCGATCAATCCGCCTGACTCAATGTTACAATACAGCGATCGATCCGCCTGACTCACTCCTACAATATAGCGATCAATCCGCCTTGCTCACTGTTACAATATAGCGATCAATCCGCCTGGCTCACTGTTACAATACAGCGATCAATCCGCCTGGCTCACTGTTACAATATAGCGATCAATCCGCCTGGCTCACTGTTACAATATAGCGATCAATCCGCCTGACTCACTGTTACAATACAGCGATCGATCCGCCTGACTCACTGTTACAATACAGCGATCGATGCACCTGGCTCACTGTTACAATACAGCGATCAATCCGCCTGGCTCACTGTTACAATATAGCGATCAATCCGCCTGGCTCACTGTTACAATATAGCGATCAATCCGCCTGGCTCGCTGTTACAATATAGCGATCAATCCGCCTGGCTCACTGTTACAATATAGCGATCAATCCGCCTGGCTCACTGTTACAATACAGCGATCGATGGTAATGCTATCTATAAAACGCCTTTGAAGTGTTTCCTCTGCGACCTGAGAATGATCCAGTGACTCACCTTTCCCTGCTGCAGCGGTCGGTCTCTCTTGTCCAATAGGGAGCGCTTGCTGCTGCATCCCCTGTGGCACGCGCGCTCCCGCCCAGGGCTGCCATTGGCCAGTATATTTTTTTTTACTGGTAATTATAATTGCGAGTATATGTCTCCCATCCACAATTCCCAACATCTCCGCATCCCTGGGCTGTCATTCCTATAGACTGGGATGGGAGCCTGTGGACCAATAGGGATGCCACAGCTCAGGGGTGCAAGTGGGGGGCAGGAGGGGCACGTGCCCTGGGTGCCACAGATCAGGGGGCGCCAGAGACGGGCCTGAGCACAGGTAGGGGCATACCTCCCAAGTGTCCCTGAGTTGGAGGGACTGTCCCTCTTTTGAGTCCATGTCCCCCTGTCCCTCGTTGTTCTCATTTGTCCCTCTTTGAGGTGTAACGTAGATCTGCAGCAATAAATGATTCATTTGCCTATTCAAAGTGTTTCTATTGTTGTAACTGTTACAATGTATCTCCTATCCATCCCTCAATGAGGGGGCGTGGCTTAAACCATCCCTCAATGAGGGGGCGTGGCTTCACCCATCCCTTAATGTGGGGGCGGGGCTTCACCCATCCCTTCATGGGGGGGTGGGGCTTCACCCATCCCTTCATGAGGGGGCGGGGCCTAATTTAACAAATGTCCCACTTTGAAAAGTTAGGTAGGCATGGTGCGCAATTTTGAGTCTTTGCCCCGGGCGCCAGAAAGCCTAAGTACTCCTCTGTCGCCGCTCTCGCTCCCCATTGAAACCTATGAGACCGACTGACATGGCAAACGGCTGTGATTGGCTGAGAGGCGGCGCATGTTTCCCTAGGCGGGGCGTCCCAGAATCGGGGGCAGGGAGAATCAAAGTCCCTTGTTTGGTTCTTCTTTAAAGTAATTCTCAGTTAAAACTGAACGGTCGATGCCGCCGCTGTCGCCGCTATGGGCGGAGCTTCAGTGACCTGTTGGGTTTTATCGCATCGCTGAAAGGAGAAGGCCAGGCTGATTCATTATTAGCGACAGGTAGCGACAGATGAGCGTCTGTAGCGAGGATTTCAGAGCGACCGCTAGTAGTCGCTGTGCTCGGCCGTGGTTCGCTGTTTCAGTTCGCTGTCCGGCATTGTTGAATAAGTTATGTGACTCGCAGTACTACGCTGTATGGGAGCGAACGGTAGCGGCAGCTCAGTGCGACTCACACCACATTCATAACAAAAACGGCCTCAAACATCGCCGGCGCTCAAAATCATGTAGTTGTAGCCCATAGCGCCGGAGGCTGTGTGATTAAAGTCTGTTTTTGAACATGTATCCACCAGTAACAAAGAGAAAACACATGGAATGACCATAAAATTGTTATGTAATATAACGTTATAACATTGTAACATAAACACATTAATATCAGACATGTGAGGACAATTCTGCATAAATATATTATAAATCTAAAAAGTTTTCAGAAACGTCATTTTCTAGGCCAGGAAACATGTCAGAAAGATTTGAGATTTTATTTAAAAAATACAAATTGGGATCAGGAAAGGGATTTAAGGATCGTCTATAGGAATGTATGGGAGACGCCAGGTAGCGACAGGTAAGACGTGGCGCTCTGCAAGGCTGAACGCCGGCGCTGTACGCTGAGCCTGGGATAATGATGAATCGGACCCTACATGGCGCTCACCAGATTAGGCTTCATAAATGTGTAATTGCTGTCGTGTACGGCGTTCACTTGACGCTACCTGGCGCTTACAAGGCGCTACCCGACGCTTACAAGGCGCTACCCGACGCTTACAAGGCGCTACCCGACACTTACAAGGCGCTACCTGGCACTTACAAGGCGCTACCCGGCGCTTACAAAGCGCTACCTGGCGCTAACAAGGCGCTACCCGGCACTTACAAGGCGCTACTTGGCTCTTACAAGGCGCTACCTGTTGCTTACAAGGCGCTACCTGGCGCTTACAAGGCGCTACCTGGCACTTACAATGCGCTACCTGGCGCTTACAAGGCGCTTCCTGGCACTTACAAGGCGCTACCTGCCGCTTACAAGGCGCTACCTGCCACTTACAAGGCGCTACCTGCCGCTTACAAGGCACTACCTGCCGCTTACAAGGCACTACCTGCCACTTACAAGGCGCTACCTGGCGCTTATAAGGCACTACCTGTCGCTTACAAGGCGCTACCTGGCGCTTACAAGGCTTTACCTGCCACTTACAAGGCGCTACCTGCCGCTTACAAGGCACTACCTGCCACTTACAAGGCGCTACCTGCCGCTTACAAGGCACTACCTGCCACTTACAAGGCGCTACCTGGTGCTTACAAGGTGCTACCTGGCGCTTACAAGGCGCTACCTGGCGCTTACAAGGCACTACCTTCCGCTTACAAGGCACTACCTGCCGCTTACAAGGCGCTACCTGGCGCTTACAAGGCGCTACCTGCCGCTTACAAGGCGCTACCTGCCACTTACAAGGCGCTACCTGCCGCTTACAAGGCGCTACCTGCCACTTACAAGGCGCTACCTGGTGCTTACAAGGTGCTACCTGGCGCTTACAAGGCGCTAACTGGCGCTTACAAGGCACTACCTTCCGCTTACAAGGCACTACCTGCCGCTTACAAGGCGCTACCTGGCGCTACCTGGCGCTTACAAGGCACTACCTGCCGCTTACAAGGCGCTACCTGGTGCTACCTGGCACTTACAAGGCACTACCTGGCGCTTACAAGGCGCTACCTGGCGCTACCTGGCGCTACCTGGCGCTTACAAGGCACTACCTGGTGCTTACAAGGCGCTACCTGGCACTTACAAGGCACTACCTGGCGCTTACAAGGCGCTACCTGGCGCTACCTGGCACTTACAAGGCACTACCTGGCGCTTACAAGGCGCTACCTGGCACTTACAAGGCACTACCTGCCACTTACAAGGCGCTACCTGGCACTTACAAGGCACTACCTGCCACTTACAAGGCGCTACCTGTCACTTACAAGGCACTACCTGCCGCTTACAAGGCGCTACCTGCCCCTTACAAGGCGCTACCTGCCACTTACAAGGCACTACCTGGCGCTTACAAGGCGCTACCTGGCGCTTACAAGGCACTACCTGGCGCTTACAAGGCGCTACCTGGCGCTTACAAGGCACTACCTGGCGCTTACAAGGCGCTACCTGGCACTTACAAGGCACTACCTGCCACTTACAAGGCGCTACCTGGCACTTACAAGGCACTACCGGGGGGCGTGTCTTCATCCATCCCTCAATGAGGGGGTGTGGCTTCACTTACAAGGCACTACCTGCCACTTACAAGGCGCTACCTGCCACTTACAAGGCACTACCTGCTGCTTACAGGGCGCTACCTTCCACTTACAAGGCGCTACCTGGCACTTACAAGGCACTACCTGGCGCTTACAAGGCGCTACCTGGCGCTTACAAGGCACTACCCGGTGCTTACAAGGCGCTACCTGGCACTTACAAGGCACTACCTGGCGCTTACAAGGCGCTACCTGGCGCTACCTGGCGCTTACAAGGCACTACCTGGCACTTACAAGGCGCTACCTGGCGCTACCTGGCACTTACAAGGCACTACCTGGCGCTTACAAGGCGCTACCTGGCACTTACAAGGCACTACCTGCCACTTACAAGGCGCTACCTGGCACTTACAAGGCACTACCTGCCACTTACAAGGCGCTACCTGCCACTTACAAGGCACTACCTGCCGCTTACAAGGCGCTACCTGCCCCTTACAAGGCGCTACCTGGCACTTACAAGGCACTACCTGGCGCTTACAAGGCGCTACCTGGCGCTTACAAGGCACTACCTGGCGCTTACAAGGCGCTACCTGGTGCTACCTGGCACTTACAAGGCACTACCTGGCGCTTACAAGGCGCTACCTGCCACTTACAAGGCGCTACCTGGCACTTACAAGGCACTACCGGGGGGCGTGTCTTCATCCATCCCTCAATGAGGGGGTGTGGCTTCACTTACAAGGCACTACCTGCCACTTACAAGGCGCTACCTGCCACTTACAAGGCACTACCTGCTGCTTACAGGGCGCTACCTTCCACTTACAAGGCGCTACCTGGCACTTACAAGGCACTACCTGGCGCTTACAAGGCGCTACCTGGCGCTTACAAGGCACTACCCGGTGCTTACAAGGCGCTACCTGGCACTTACAAGGCACTACCTGGCGCTTACAAGGCGCTACCTGGCGCTTACAAGGCACTACCTGGCACTTACAAGGCGCTACCTGCCGCTTACAAGGCGCTACCTGGTGCTACCTGGCACTTACAAGGCACTACCTGCCGCTTACAAGGCGCTACCTGCCACTTACAAGGCACTACCTGCCACTTACAAGGCGCTACCTGCCACTTACAAGGCACTACCTGCCACTTACAAGGCGCTACCTGCCACTTACAAGGCACTACCTGCCGCTTACAAGGCGCTACCTGCCACTTACAAGGCACTACCTGGCACTTACAAGGCACTACCTGGCACTTACAAGGCGCTACCTGGCGCTTACAAGGCACTACCCGGTGCTTACAAGGCGCTACCTGGCACTTACAAGGCACTACCTGCCACTTACAAGGCGCTACCTGCCGCTTACAAGGCACTACCCGGTGCTTACAAGGCGCTACCTGGCACTTACAAGGCGCTACCTGGCGCTTGCAAGGCGCTACCTGCCGCTTACAAGGCACTACCTGCCGCTTACAAGGCGCTACCTGCCGCTTACAAGGCACTACCTGCCGCTTACAAGGCACTACCTGCCGCTTACAAGGCGCTACCTGGCGCTTACAAGGCACTACCCGGTGCTTACAAGGCGCTACCTGGCACTTACAAGGCACTACCTGCCACTTTCAAGGCGCTACCTGCCGCTTACAAGGCGCTACCTGCCGCTTACAAGGCACTACCCGGTGCTTACAAGGCGCTACCTGGCACTTACAAGGCGCTACCTGCCGCTTACAAGGCACTACCTGCCGCTTACAAGGCGCTACCTGCCGCTTACAAGGCACTACCTGGCGCTTGCAAGGCACTACCTGGCGCTTACAAGGCACTACCCGGTGCTTACAAGGCGCTACCTGGCACTTACAAGGCACTACCTGCCACTTACAAGGCGCTACCTGGCGCTTACAAGGCGCTACCTGGCGCTTACAAGGCGCTACCTGGCACTTACAAGGCACTACCTGGCGCTAGAGCTTCATGAATAAGGCCCTGAATTTTGGGCTGGGATTTTATTAAAGGATTTTCCAAGGTGGCGGTGGCGTCCTCCATCATTGCGGGGGGGGGGGGGGGGGTTAGACAATGAGGACCAGTGAGCTCTCTCTCTCTCTCTCTCTCCACTGGGTTTATTTATTTAGGTTAATGGTGCGGCACTGGTCAGTGTGCTCCCCCTCCCCCCCCCCCCCCCCCCCCCCCCCCTGCAGAGTGATGGAAGTGTGCTGGGGGGGAAACAACAACACAGAGGCCTGATGATGCTAAATGAGGCCAAAGCTGCCAGATCCCTCTTGTAATCTCAGCAGGAAACACAAACACAACCCGGGGCCACCTACTGAGAACCTGCAAGAGACAGGCCACAGAGATGGAGAGACAGATAGCGAGGGGGGGGGGGGGGAGACACCAGGAGAAGGCCAGGGAAAGATAGAAAGAGAAAGCAAGAAAAAGAGAGAGAGAGAAAGCGAAAGCAAGAGAAATGAGGAGAGAAAGCACAAGAGAATGTGAGATATGCTAAAGAAATGCAGAGAAAGAGAGAAAGCAAGATAAAGAGAGAGAGATAGAAAGAGAAATCAAGAGAAATAGAGAGAAAAGAACATAGAAAGAGAAAGCAAGAGAAATAAAGAGAGAAAGAAAAGCAAGTGAAATAAAGAGAGAGAAAGCAGAAGAAAATGTGAGATATTCCAGAAAAATGCAGAGAGAGAGACAGCTAGAGACAGAGAGAAAGAAAGAGAGAGAGAGAGAAAGCAAGAGAAATAGAGAGGGAGTGTCCCAGTGTTATAACAATGTAATTCCATAGGTTTTCACTTTGTTACTAGTGGATATGTGTTCAAAAAACAGACTTTAAGCTCTGGGCTATAGCGCACAGATCCAGAGCCCCGGCGCTGTGTTTTTTGATGAATATGGTGCGAGTCTGACCAGTCGCTACCGTTCACTCCCATATAGCGCTGTAGCGCCAGGTAATAGCAGATGAGCGTGTTATAGTAATAGCAGATGGTGTTATAGCAGCTCACACATCACATTCATCAATGCCAGCCATGTTAGTACAGCGACTGAGGCGCTCTGTAATAGCGACTCACACATCAAATTCATCAATGCCGGCCATGTTACTACAGCGAATGAGGCGCTCTGTAATAGCGACTCACGGCCGACCACTTAGCGCCGCTGTACAGACGCGCTCATCTGCTATTACCTGGCGCTAGTAATGAATCAGCCTGCCAGGCAATTAGAAAGCAGAAAAGGTGGGGGATGAAAAATAAAAAAATAGGATAACGTAGATAAAAACAGTGAGAGATGAGATTAAGAAAAAGACAAATAACAGGAAAATGGACAAGAAATAGAAAGATGATGAAAGTCAGGGGAAATAGATGTGAGATGGATGAGACATAGATTATTATAGTGTCTTTATTACTGTTTATTTATAAAGCACCATCATGTTCCATTGTGTAATAATAACATATAATACAATGAGCATCAGAGGTGAGAGAAATGCACAAATACATAATGATGATACTACAATACACAAGGAATGATACACTAAATATATACAGAGAGAGAGAATAGGCACAGAGAGAAAGAGAAAGCAGAAAAAACAGGGAGGGAGAAAGATGCTAAACAGACAGAAAGACAAATAAATCAAAGAAAATTTGTGAGAGAGTTGGAAGATAAATAGACTGAGCGACCGAATGGATAAAAAGAGAAAATAGAGAAAAATAGAGAAAGAGAAAAAAAAATGAGAGAGAGAAGTGAAATAGAGAGAGGGAGGCCGGGGACGATAATCCGAGTTTTCCGAGTGTCGCAGTCAGGACAACGCCTCCAGGCCGCTCTCCTATTGGCCGGGCTGCAATAAAAAATGAAAATATAAAAGAATGAATAAAACATATAAAAATATAAAAGAAAATGTCCATAAGGGACAGATCACACCTCTCACTTCAGTTGTTTCAAGATAAACGATCGATGTGATCAGAAAAAAACCAGACGTTACAGCAATGCCCTTCCCCCAATATTCTCCTGTATCAATTAATTGTTATTATTATATTATTATTATTATTATTATTATTATTATTATTATTATTAATTGTTATCATTATATTATTATTTTTAATTATTATCATTATATTATTGTTGTTGTCGTCGTCGTTGTTATTTATTTATATACTTTTTATTTATCACACCTCTCACTTCATTTGTTTCAAGATAAACGATCAATGTGATCAGAAAAAATCAGAAGTTACAGCAATGCCCTTCCCCCCAATATTCTCCTGTATCAATTAATTGTTATTATTATATTATTATTATTATTAATATTATTATTATCATTGTATTATTATTATTGTTGTTGTTGTTATTATTATTATTATTTTTATCATTATACTATTATTAATTATTATCATTATGATTATCATATTATTATTATTATTATTATTATTATTATTATTATTATTATTATTCATTATAATCGTTGTCGTTGTTATTTATTTATATACTTTTTATTTGTCACACCTCTCACTTCAGTTGTTTCAAGATAAACGATCAATGTGATCAGAAAAAAATCAGAAGTTACAGCAATGCCCTTCCCCCAATATTCTCCTGTATCAATTAATTGTTATTATTATATTATTATTATTATTATTGTTATTATTATTGTTATCATTATCTTATTATTATTCATTTTTATCATTATATTATTATCATTATATTATTATCATTATATTATTATCATTATATTATTATCATTATATTATTGTTGTTGTTGTCGTCGTCGTTGTTATTTATTTATATACTGTTTATTTGTCACACCTCTCACTTCATTTGTTTCAAGATAAACGATCAATGTCATCAGAACAAATCTGAAGTTACAGCAATGCCCTTCCCCCGATATTCTCCTGTATCAATTAATTGTTATTATTATTATTATTATTATTATTATTATTATTATTATTATTAAATATTATCATTATATTATTATTATTAATTATTATCATTATATTATTGTTGTTGTTGTCGTCGTCGTTATTTATTTATTTACTGTTTATTTGTCACACCTCTCACTTCATTTGTTTCAAGATAAACGATCAATGTGATCAGAAAAAATCAAAAGTTACAGCAATGCCCTTCCCCCCAATATTCTCCTGTATAAATGAATTGTTATTATTATTATATTACTATTATTATTATCATTGTATTATTATTATTGTTGTTGTTATTATTATTATTATTATTATTATTTTTATCATTATACTATTATTAATTATTATCATTATCATGATATTATTATTCATTATTATCGTTGTCGTTGTCGTTTATTTATATACTGTTTATTTGTCACGCCTGCCCCGTTATCCCCTGCCGTGTATTATACAGGTCGTCGCCCTCCTGTAATCTCTACCATGCACAGCGCCACGGAATATGATGGCGCTCTATAAAAAATAAATAATAATACTGTATTGAGTGTTTATATAATTCACTGCTTGTTGCGTCCCTTTGTTATCTATGAAATCTTACAGAAAACACATTATATATATATGAGGGGCAGGGGGTGGACTGGCCATAGGGACAATGCCCGGTGGGCCACACTGCTTTGGGGCCAGTTGGGCTGCTGCTTTTAACACCCACAAGGCTGATTTCTGCCCCCAGCCCACCACTAATGTGTTGTGTCTTTGATTGTTTAAAATGATTTTAATAAAAAAATGGTTAGTGACAAATATAAAAGTAACGTGAACACAGTATCATCAGTTGTCTTTCACATACTCGTCACCCATTGGACGTTAAAGCAGCACTATCGCCAAAAATATGATGGATGGCGGGGGGAGGGGTCACTTATATACCCAGCATCAAGACAGATCCAGCCAGGCTTGTTCTTTTTATTTTAATGGAAGTAAGAGGAAATCAGGGGTGACAGGTTCTGTCACCCCGGAAAGACGGGGAGGCCGATTCATCAATAGCGCCAGGTAGCGACAGATGAGCGACTGTAGCGTGATTTTTTCAGCGCCAGCCAGTATTCGCTGTGCTTGGCCAGCGTTAGCTTGATGACAGCGACTCAGTTGGTGTGCGGTAATGTTGAATACGGGCTGGGGGGTCGCTGTTTCACAGGTCCAGCGTTGTATGTGAGCGCCTGACAACGAATGGCCAGAGCGAACGGCTAGCTTCATATTCATCAAAAAATCACGCTCCGAATGTGCTGTCGCTGTCCATTCCTTGTTTAAACCCCAGAGCGCTGGCGGCGATGTGTATTAACTAGTTTTTAACCCCTAAACAACCATATTTTTTGAATGTAACATTATACATGTTTTTAGAATCATTTTGTAATATGAATACATTAATCTCAGACCTGTTAGATCAATTCTGCACATTTTTTTTTTTTTTTTTGACTTAAAAATAAATCCTAACATTGCAGAAGTGGTTTCCGATTTTTTGACATTAAAAAAATTGTAAAAAAAATTATTACCAATTAATCATGAATTATTATAGATTGCTCCATTGAAATGCATTGGACATCGCCAGGGAGCGACAGCTCATACCTGGCGCTGTGAGGGAATTTGCAGCGGCGCTGTTCGGTCCAGGCGGCTTCATGATGAATGCCGCGCTAGCCGTCGCTCTCGCCGGCGCTAGCCTCATTTTGCTTGATAAATGCGTCATTGTGACCGCCGCCGGGCGTACTTGAGTCGGTAGTCGCCGTTAGCTGCCGCTACCTGGCGCTCGTCAGACACTACCTGGCGCTATCGCTTGATGAATAAGGGCCTAAGCCTGTCACCCCTGGATTTTATTCCTCCCAGGAGAGAATAAACCACAAGGTTGGCGGCAGTTGTATACAGTTCAGGTGTATAAGTGACCCCACCTCTCATTAGCCGACGTGTTTATATGTATTTTTAATTAAAAAATTAATCATTTGTTGCTGTAGATCTGCATGTTACACCTCAAAGAGGGACAGAAAAGGACAACGAGGGACAATATGTAAATGAAGCCACGCCCCCTCATTGAGGGATGGATAGGAGATACATTGTAACAGTTACAACAATATAAACACTTTGAATAGGTAAATTAATCATGTATTGCTGCAGATCTGCATGTTACACCTCAAAGAGGGACAATATGTAAATTAAGCCACGCCCCCCTCATTGGGGGATGGCTGAAGCCACGCCCCCTCATTGAGGGATGAATAGGAGATACATTGTAACAGTTACAACAATATAAACACTTTGAATAGGCAAATTAATAATTTATTGATGCAGATCTGCATGTTACACCTCAAAGAGGGACAATATGTAAATGGAGCCATTCCCCCCTCATTGGAGGATGGCTGAAGCCACGCCCCTCATTGAGGGATGGATAGGAGATACATTGTAACAGTTACAACAATATAAACACTTTGAATAGGTAAATTAATCATTTATTGATGCAGATCTGCATGTTACACCTCAATGAGGGACAAATGAGAACAATGAAGACAGGGGGACAAGGACTCCAAAGAGGGACAGTCCCTCCAAATCAGGGACACTTGGGAGGTATGTGACCCCTATTGTTACACAGGAGAGTAACATGATGGATTATAATGCGGTGGTGAGCCCTGTGGCCGTTATCTGGGGGCAGGAGGGTCCCGGGTGTTATCTGGGTTATCAGGGCAGATCGCAGGGGGCTCATTCCTCACAGTTATCAGGACAGGCTCTGCTGGGGGGTTCTGGGGGGATTCTCCGACATTCCTCCTAGGTGTTTCCAGACCAGGAAAGAAGGAGAAATGGCCCCTCGGTGACTCGGACAGCGATGGGCAACGTTGATGACGGAGATTGTGGGATTGGGATGATTTTTAAGTCAATTTATTACTATTATTATTATCATTGTGTATTGATAGAGCACCATCCTAGTCCATGGCACTGTACAAGGTAGAAATTACAATGCTTATAATACACAGGGTATCAGTGGCGGCCAAAATCAGCCCCTGGATTTTACCAGCCCCTGGCTGGGCCAAGCCATCCCCCAATATAATGCCAGGGCTATAGCATTGGGGTCTGGGGTTCCTTGGCTTGTGGGTAAAGTGGGGATGTGTAGGGGGCTGGGGTTCCTTGGCTTGTGGGTACGGTGGGGATGGGTAGGGGGCTGGGGTTCCTTGGCTTGTGGGTACGGTGGGGATGGGTAGGGAGCTGGGGTTCCTTGGCGTGTGGGTACAGTGGGATGGGTAGGGGGCTGGGGTTCCATGGCCTGTGGGTACAGTGGGGCTGGGGTTCCTTGGCTTGTGGGTACAGTGGGGAGGGGTAGGGGGCTGGGGTTCCTTGGCTTGTGGGTACAGTGGGGATGGGTAGGGGGCTGGGGTTCCTTGGCTTGTGGGTACAGTGGGGATGGGTAGGGGGCTGGGGTTCCTTGGCGTGTGGGTACAGTGGGGATGGGTAGGGGGCTGGGGTTCCTTGGCTTGTGGGTACAGTGGGGATGGGTAGGTGGCTGGGGTTCCTTGGCTTGTGGGTACAGTGGGGCTGGGTAGGGGGCTGGGGTTCCTTGGCTTGTGGGTACAGTGGGGATGGGTAGGGGGCTGGGGTTCCTTGGCTTGTGGGTACAGTGGGCATGGGTAGGGGGCTGGGGTTCCTTGGCTTGTGGGTACAGTGGGATGGGTAGGGGGCTGGGGTTCTTTGGTGTGTGGGTACAGTAGGGATGGGTATGGCTTGTGGGTACAGTGGGGCTGGGGTTCCTTGGATTGGGGGTACAGTGGGGATGGGTAGAGGGCTGGGGTTCCTTGGATTGGGGGTACAGTGGGGATGGGTAGGGGGCTGGGGTTCCTTGGCCTGTGGGTACAGTGGGGCTGAGAGGGAAACTATGGGGCAGGGAATGAGTGTGGGTGTTAAAATGGACCAAAACCCTGGCTTTTGGTCTTTGCCCCCCAGGCACCCTGATCGGGGATGTCCCTGTGTGTGAAACCCCCAGGTCGCCTGATCTGACTTACCCTTCCCCGGGACCAGTAGGGATGGGTAGGGGTTGGGGTTCCTTGGCTTGTGGGTACAGTGGGGATGGGTAGGGGGTTGGGGTTCCTTGGCTTGTGGGTACAGTGTGGATGGGTAGGGGGCTGGGGTTCCTTGGCTTGTGGGTACAGTGGGGATGGGTAGGGGGCTGGGGTTCCTTGGCTTGTGGCTACAGTGGGGATGGGTAGGTGGCTGGGGTTCCTTGGCTTGTGGGTACAGTGGGGGTGGGTAGGGGGCTGGGGTTCCTTGGCTTGTGGGTACAGTGGGGATGGGTAGGGGGCTGGGGTTCCTTGGCTTGTGGGTACAGTGGGATGGGTAGGGGGCTGGGGTTCTTTGGTGTGTGGGTACAGTAGGGATGGGTATGGCTTGTGGGTACAGTGGGGCTGGGGTTCCTTGGATTGGGGGTACAGTGGGGATGGGTAGGGGGCTGGGGTTCCTTGGATTGGGGGTACAGTGGGGATGGGTAGGGGGCTGGGGTTCCTTGGCCTGTGGGTACAGTGGGGCTGAGAGGGAAACTATGGGGCAGGGAATGAGTGTGGGTGTTAAAATGGACCAAAACCCTGGCTTTTGGTCTTTGCCCCCCAGGCACCCTGATCGGGGATGTCCCTGTGTGTGAAACCCCCAGGTCGCCTGATCTGACTTACCCTTCCCCGGGACCGATGGCGCATTCACTGCCTCTCATCCAATCAGCGCGCTCGGATCTGCTTTTGCCCCTTCCTCTAAGAATCATCAAAGCGAGCAGATCCGGCTGGTGGCTGCATCCCCCGCTTCCCTCTAACAGGGAGCGGCCATTCACAAACGCCTGGTGCGGGCATGCGCCCTTCTAGAGGGATAGCGGGGACGCGGCCACCACTGAGCTTGGAGTCGCTGCTCTTAGATGCAGCGGCTCCAAGTGCGCTGATTGGAGGAGCTGCCACACACGCGCCGTAGGACCGGGAAGAGGTGAGTTGCGTTGATCGGGGGCAAGGACCAAAACCCAGGATAGTCAAAATCCTGGGTTTTGGTCCACTTTACGTGTAGAAATAAATCAAGGCAACAAACCCAGGATTTTCGCTATCCCGGATTTGGGTCCAGCCCCCTGGGGCACCCGGGGTTTGGGATGCCCCGCTGTGTGAAACACCCCCCCTCGCTGTCCTTACCATTCCTCATGCCCATGTCTCAGATGCGGCTGTCGTCCAATCAGCTTCTCCAACCGCGCATATTAATGAGGAACAACATATCATTTTCCCATGTGTTGCTCCTCTCGCGGGGGGAATCCCAAACTGAGCGCTGTGTGCATCCTCCCAGGTCGCCCCGTACGCTCACCTGCCTTTCGCTTCCATGGCGCAGACTTGAGCAGGAGCAAGTGTGCTTATTGGCTGACGGCTAAGCAGCGCCGGAGGGCTCACCTTCTAACCGGGCGCCGTCCATTCAGAAAGGCCAGGCCGCGGGCACGGCTAGAGGTGAGCGGGGGATTCGGTAGCTGCGCAGCGACTGCTCCGGGACAAGGTGAGTAAAACGGGGCTTCTGGGGGGGTTTGACAGTGGGGCATCCCAATTCGGGTTGCTCCATGGAGTGGAACTCCAGGGCCCACAAAGTTCCTCTTTAATATGCGGCAGGAGAAGGTGAATGGAATCCCAGATGAGCACATGATGGGCGCGCGGCATCACTTGCATCCCTCGCATGTGCGTGGCCAATCAAAGCCTTTCATTCAGGGTGGGTGTGACCGCGCACAGCCAGAAAAGGATGCGAGTCATGCCGCCGTTGGCCGTGGGTTCGTTGCCATAATAAGCATATCGGGTGACTCGGGGGGTTCAGATAGCTGGGCATCCCAAATTAGGATGCCACAAGGAGAGAGAATCAGGCGGCCTGGGAGTCTATTAGAGTTTTGGTCCACTTTAAGGCAAAATTCGACACTATATAGAATATTCATACACCACACATTTTTGTATGGGAACAAAACCCAGCTCGGGATAAAAGATTCTAGGGCCGGCTGCCGGTCTTCCCCTGGGGCTTCGGGATGCCCCGCTGTATAATACACACCCACCAGGCGCCACATTTGACTCACCTCCTTCCTGGCTCCCTTGCGGCCACATCCACAGCATTTTTGTCTTGTGCGCGCTCCCGTCCCCAGATATTCAGACAGTGCATTTGATGCTGAGGACGCGACCACATTCGCTCCTGTCCTAAATGAAGTCATGCACAGCGAATGGCTCTGATTGGACGAGCGCCCGCGCATGCGCCGTAGGACCGGGACGAGGTGAGTTTTACTGGGCGATCTGGGGGTTTCACACAGCGGGGCAAGCAATAAATCCTGGGATAGCCACATTCACTTTGAATAGGGAAATGAATCATTTATTGCTGCAGATCTGCATGTTACACCTCAAAGAGGGACAATATGTAAATGAAGCCACGCCCCCTCATTGAGGGATGGATGAAGCCACGCCCCCTCATTGAGGGATGGATGAAGCCACGCCCCCTCATTGAGGGATGGATGAAGCCACGCCCCCTCATTGAGGGATGGATAGGAGATATACTGTAACAGTTGCAACAATAGAAACTTTGAATAGGAGAATGAAACATTTATTGCTGCAGACCTGCATGTTACACCTCAAAGAGGGACAATATGTAAATGAAGCCACGCCCCCTCATTGAGGGATTAGTGAAGCCACGCCCCCTCATTGAGGGATAGATAGGAGATACATTGTAACAGTTACAACAATAGAAACACTTCGAACAGGCAAATTAATCATTTATTGCTGCAGATCTGCATGTTACACCTCAAAGAGGGACAAATTGGAACAACGAGGGACATGGAATCTTTTATCCCGGGCTTGATTGTGCTCCACTTTAAAGTCCCCCCATTAAAATCAACAGCATAGGTGACACTAACCTTTAGGGGGCCCCACACTCATGCCATAGATACACTGAATGAAGTAATGGGCCACCTACCTGCTAGGTAAGTACTTTCGCTCACAAAACATACAGCAAACACAAAGAAATAAAACATGATTTCTAAAAAAAATATTTGGGGTGTCCTTTCGGCTCCACTGGCGGCTAAAGACAGTGAAAGCGAGTGCACTGATTGGCTGAGCGGGTCACTCAGCCAATCAGCACGCTCGTTCTCACTGTGGGAGCAACAGGAAGGTGAGTGTATGGGGGATGCGTTGAGGAACGACACCCCAAAAAGTCAAAATTGGGTGCAGTGTTCCTCTTTAACTAGCCGGATAGGTGGCTCAGCTTCTATCCTATATAGGCAGCTCTGCATCACATGACGTCTTTTGGGTACGCCGATACGCATACCTCCCAGGGGTCCCTGATTTGGAGGGACTGTCCCTCTTTTGAGTCCATGTCCCCCGGTCTCTTGTTTCCATTTGTCCCTCTTTGAGGTGTAACATGCAGATCTGCAGCAATAAATGATTCATTTCCCTATTCAAAGTGTTTCTATTGTTGTAACTGTTACAATGTATCTCCTATCATCCCTCAATGAGGAGGCGTGACTTCATCCACCCCTTAATAAGGGGGTGTGGCCTCATCCATCCCTCAATAAGGGGGCGTGGCTTTATACATCCCTCAATGAGGGGGTGTGGCTTTATTTACATACTGTCTCTCCTTGAGGTGTAACATGCAGATCTGCAGCAATAAATGATTCATTTGTCTATTCAAAGTGTTTCTATTGTTGTAACTGTTACAATGTATCTCCTATTCATCCCTCAATGAGGGGGCGTGGCTTCATCCATCCCTCAATGAGGGGGCGTGGCTTCATCCATCCCTCAATGAGGGGCGTGGCTTCATCCATCCGTAAATGAGGGGGCGTGGCTTCATCCATCTCTCAATAAGGGGGCCATCCATTGATGGGGATGTGGCTTCATTTACATATTGTCCCTCTTTGAGGTGTAACATGTAGATCTGCAGCAATAAATTATTAATTTGCCTATTCAAAGTATAACCATTGTTGTAATTGTTACATCCTATCTTTTATCCATCCCTCAATGAGGGGGCGTGGCTTCATCCACCCCTCAATGAGGGGCGTGGCTTCATCTATCCCTTGTTGAGGGGGCGTGGCTTCATTTACATATTGTCCCTCTTTGAGGTGTAACATGCAGATCTGCAGCAATAAATGATTTATTTGCCTATTCTAAGGGCTTTATTCATCAAGGGATAGCGCCAGGTAGCGCCTTGTAAGCGCCAGGTAGCGTTTGGGCGCTGTACGCAATACCACATTTATGAGGGCGATTCTGGTGAGCGCCTCTTACAGCGTCACGTGGCGACCGATTCATCATCACAGACGGTTCAGTGGATCCCGGCAGCGCTCTGGCTTCCAGAGCCTGGTATTACCTGTCGCTCTCCCATACATTTCAATGGCCGTTACTTTTCTTCTGTTTAGACAGGGTTTTCTTTTAATCATTTTTTGGTTTTGTATCAAATCATCATGTGACCTCTCCTGGCCTATTAAATGTCATTTTTAACCTTTCATATATTTTTATGCAGAATTGTCATTAGAGGTCTGGTAATGTCACAGTGATATAACAATGTCCTTCCATGTGTTTTCGCTTTGTTACTGGTGGATATGTGATCAAAAACAGACTTTAATCACATAGCTTCTGGCGCTCTATGCTACAGCGACACAATTTTGAGCGCCGGCGCTGTGTGAGGTTATTTTTTTGATGAATATGGCTTGAGTCGCTCACACTTACCAGTCGCTACCGTTCACTCCCGTATAGCGCTGTACAGGTGTTATGGCGACTCACACATCAAATTCATCAATGCCGCAATATTAATACATTACTAGCGCCAGGTAGCGACAGATGAGCGTCTGTAGCAGCATTTCAGAGCGCCCGCTAGTAGTCGCTGTGCTCAGCTGTGGGTCACTAGTTCAGAGCGCCTCAGTCGCTGTGCAGCAATGATGAATACATTGTGGGGAGTCGCTATATGACCAGTACAGAGCTGTATGGGAGCGAATGGAAGCGACTGCTTAGTGCGACCGACTCACAACATATTCATAAAAAAAACTGCCTCACACAGCGCCAGCGCTCAAAAATGTATTTTTCTAGGCCAGGAGAGGTCACAACATTATTTGAGAATAAAAAAAATAATAATAAAAACCCAGTTTAAAGAGAAATAAAGGATCGTCCATTGAAATGTATGGGAGAGCGACAGGTAGCGAGAGGTAAGACGTGGTGCTCTGCAAGGCTGAACGCTGCTGCTGTTCGCTGAGGCTGGGATAATGATGAATCAGACGCTACATGGCGCTATCCCAGCCGCTCAACAGAATCTGCTTCATAAATGTGTAATTGCTGCCGTGTCCAGTGTTCACCTGTCGCTACCTTTCGTTTACAAGGCTCTACCTGACGCTAGAGCTTCATGAATAAGGCCCTGAGGTGCTCTGTAACAGCGACCCACGGCCGATCAGAGCGACCACTAGCGCCGCAGCACAGACGCTCATCGGCTGTTACCTGGCGCTAGTATTGTTTCTATTGTTGTAACTGTTACAATGTATCTCCTATCCATCCCTCAATGAGGGGGCGTGGCTTCATCTATCCCTCACTGAGGGGGCGTGGCTCCGAGCGCACTGACGGCCGCATCCCCCGTTTCCCTCTAACAGTGAGCGCGCCATTCACAAATGCCTGATGCGGTCATGGCGTTCGCCGTGGGTTTTGGTCCACTTTAAAACACACCCTAGTGGAGAAAAGTCACCTCACCACCGATCCCGCAGAGAATGCGCCACATACGCGCTGTCCCTCTATATGAGGCGCATACCTGTGCCAGGCATTGCTGAATGGCTGGGGCAGGTACGTAGAGGAGTGGGGAGTATTATTATTATTATTATTATTGTTTATTTATATAGCGCCATCATCTTCTGTAGCGCTGAACAAGGCGTGATTACCGACAAGGTAAAACATAGTACAGGAAGCAATACATTATTATTATTATTATTATTATTATTAATGTTTATTTATAGAGCGCCATCATCTTCCGTAGCGCTTTACAAGGTAATATTACAGACAAGGTAAAATATATAGTACAGGGAATAATATATTATTATTATTATTATTGTTTATTTATATAGCGCCATCATCTTCTGTAGCGCTGAACAAGGTGTGATTACCGACAAGGTAAAACATATAGTACAGGAAGCAATACATTATTATTATTATTATTATTATTATTATTAATGTTTATTTATAGAGCGCCATCATCTTCCGTAGCACTTTACAAGGTAATATTACAGACAAGGTAAAATATATAGTACAGGGAATAATATATTATTATTATTATTTTTATTATTAATGTTTATTTATAGAGCGCCATCATCTTCAGTAGCACTTTACAAGGTAGAAACATATAGTACAGGGAACTATACTTTATTATTACTATTATTATTATTATTATTATTAATGTTTATTTATAGAGCGCCATCATCTTCCATAGCGCTGAACAAGGTAAAACATATTGTACAGGGAACTATACTTTATTATTACTATTATTATTATTATTATTATTAATGTTTATTTATAGAGCGCCATCATCTTCCGTAGCACTTTACAAGGTAAAACATATAGTACAGGGAACTATACATTATTATTATTATTATTATTATTATTATTATTATTAATGTTTATTTATAGAGCTCCATCATCTTCCGTAGCGCTGTACAAGGTAAAACATATAGTACAGGGAACTATACATTATTATTATTATTATTATTAATGTTTATTTATAGAGCGCCATCATCTTCCGTAGCACTTTACAAGGTAGAAACATATAGTACAGGGAACTATATATTATTATTATTATTATTATTATTAATGTTTATTTATAGAGCTCCATCATCTTCCGTAGCACTTTACAAGGTAAAACATATAGTACAGAGAACTATATATTATTATTATTATTATTATTATTATTAATGTTTATTTATAGAGTGCCATCATCTTCCTTAGCGCTTTACAAGGTAAAACATAGAGTACAGGGAACTTTATATTATTATTATTATTATTATTATTATTATTAATAATGTTTATTTATAGAGCTCCATCATCTTCCGTAGCACTTTACAAGGTAAAACATATAGTACAGGGGACAATACAAAATTAGATGCCACGAGGCTCAAACCAGGTGTTGTGAGCACAGGAGACAATAGGAAAGAGAGCCGCGCCCTTATGAGCTTAAAGTGGACCAACACCCAGGATTTTGACTATCCTGGGTCTTGGTCCACTTCGGTGGGGCACCTCCGATCGGCGCGGGCGCACGCACGTCTAGAGGGGCGCGAGGGAGGCGGCGACGGCCGGCCGCCGCCGAAACGAAGGTAAGGAGTTTGGGGTGTTTGGGGGGGTTTCACCCCGCGGGACATCCCGATCTCGGATGTCCCGCGGGGAGGGAGGTGATCGGCCCGGGAATCTTATAGATTCCCGGGCCGATCACCGGTGGGTGTTGGTCCACTTTAAATTCTAAAGGGCAAGTGGACCGGCAGAAAGTAGAGTTTGGCGGGGGGGGGGGGGGTCACAAGGACCTATCAAATACTTAGTAAAAATCCTGGTGACAGGTCCACTTTAAGGACTCATCAGCCTTCAATCTAACTGGCTAGCAAGCTTATCTTGGCATTTGTTGCTCTTAAAGGGCCAGTAAATGAGGTGAGATTGGGGCAGATTTGGAGGCTCCTCCCCTTCGCTTGTTCTATTGATGACTCGGAGGAGCGTCAGCCACAGCGCATAGCAAATGAGGCGGCCCCGAGGGCTGATTGTACGGCTCTCCAAATGGCTAATGAGTCCGGGGGCATCCTTATCCCGCAGCTCCATCTTATCACAGCAAATGGTTCTGTGCGGAGCCATGGCGAGCACCACCGATGGCTACCCCGCCCGTCATGATCATCCTCCTCCTCCTCATTCACTAACGAGGGAGCTCCAACTCCTTTTTTGGAATGACACAAAACCCCTTCATCATGTCGGTTGGTCCATTTTCATATCCCAAATTGGGATGCCCCCCTGTGTGAAACCCTACAGAACTCACCTTTGCCCTGGCTCCCATGGTAATGTAAGTGTCACGCTCGGGGTAACTCCAGCCCTCCAGGTAAGCCCTCAACCCCCAATCTCCGCAGCCAGCTTCACCTGTAGGAGCCCCCGCTTGCCGGGACGCAGAATACGCCTGCCCGGGATCGGCTGCCCCCAGGACTTCAATGGCTCAAAGGATGGGAGCTTACAGGTATAGAGGTCTGAAGAACCAATAGCTGGGAGCGGAATCAGAGCGAGTCCAATTATTAGAGCGAGTTAAGCGGAAGTCCAGACAGGCCAGAGGTTGACACCGGGTAATCAGAGATCACAGCGGTACAGAAGGATGAGGCAGCTCGTGGTCGGGGTTCAAACCAGGGGTCGGCAACAGAGACAGAGAATGGTCGGTTCAGGCAGAGGTCGGCAACAGAGATCAGATAGAGAATGGTCGGTTCAAGGCAGAGGTCAGCAATGGAGATCAGACAGAGAATGGTCGGTTCAGGCAGAGGTCGGCAACGGAGATCAGACAAAGAATGGTTGGTTCAGGCAGAGGTCGGCAATGGAGATCAGACAGAGAATGGTCGGTTCAAGGCAGGGGGCGGCAACGGAGATCAGACAGAGAATGGTCGGTTCAGGCAGGGGTCGGCAACGGAGATCAGACAGAGAATGGTCGGTTCAGGCAGAGGTCGGCAACGGAGATCAGACAGAGAATGGTCGGTTCAGGCAGGGGGCGGCAACGGAGATCAGACAGAGAATGGTCGGTTCAGGCAGGGGTCGGCAACGGAGATCAGACAGAGAATGGTCGGTTCAGGCAGAGGTCGGCAACGGAGATCAGACAGAGAATGGTCGGTTCAGGCAGAGGTCGGCAACGGAGATCAGACAGAGAATGGTCGGTTCAGGCAGAGGTCGGCAACGGAGATCAGACAGAGAATGGTCGGTTCAGGCAGAGGTCGGCAACGGAGATCAGACAGAGAATGGTCGGTTCAGGCAGGGGTCGGCAACGGAGATCAAACAGAGTAATAATCAAGACAAACTAGGTACAAGGCGCTATAACAGGCGCTGAGTAACTGACGGGGTGAACCTTTTATAGGAACAGGTATGACTGGGAATGGGGGAAAAAAAAGGTGTGTGATTGGTGCACAATAGAACACCTAACCTGATAGGACCAGGGCGTTTAGCCCCACCCACCTGGGCTCATTGGCCCTGTCCCTATTAGGGAACACCCCCCACCCACCTGGGCTCATTGGCCCTGTCCCTATTAGGGAACACCCCCCACCCACCTGGGCTCATTGGCCCTGTTCCTATTAGGGAACACCCCCACCCCCCTGGGCTCATTGGCCCTGTCCCTATTAGGGAACACCCCCCACCCCCCTGGGCTCATTGGCCCTGTCCCTATTAGGGAACACCCCCCACCCACCTGGGCTCATTGGCCCTGTTCCTATTAGGGAACACCCCCCACCCACCTGGGCTCATTGGCCCTGTTCCTATTAGGGAACACCCCCTGGGCTCATTGGCCCTGTCCCTATTAGGGAACACCCCCCACCCCCCTGGGCTCATTGGCCCTGTTCCTATTAGGGAACACCCACCACCCACCTGGGCTCATTGGCCCTGTCCCTATTAGGGAACACCCCCCACCCACCTGGGCTCATTGGCCCTGTTCCTATTAGGGAACACCCCCCACCCACCTGGGCTCATTGGCCCTGTCCCTATTAGGGAACACCCCCCACCCACCTGGGCTCATTGGCCCTGTCCCTATTAGGGAACACCCTCCACCCCCCTGGGCTCATTGGCCCTGTTCCTATTAGGGAACACCCCCCACCCCCCTGGGCTCATTGGCCCTGTTCCTATTAGGGAACACCCCCCACCCCCCTGGGCTCATTGGCCCTGTCCCTATTAGGGAACACCCCCCACCCCCCTGGGCTCATTGGCCCTGTCCCTATTAGGGAACACCCCCCACCCCCCTGGGCTCATTGGCCCTGTCCCTATTAGGGAACACCCCCCACCCGCCTGGGCTCATTGGCCCTGTCCCTATTAGAAAACACCCCCCACCTGCCTGGGCTCATTGGCCCTGTTCCTATTAGGGAACACCCCCCACCCACCTGGGCTCATTGGCCCTGTCCCTATTAGGGAACACCCCCCACCCCCCTGGGCTCATTGGCCCTGTCCCTATTAGGGAACACCCCCCACCCACCTGGACTCATTGGCCCTGTCCCTATTAGGGAACACCCCCCACCCCCCTGGGCTCATTGGCCCTGTCCCTATTAGGGAACACCCCCACCCACCTGGGCTCATTGGCCCTGTTCCTATTAGGGAACACCCCCCACCCACCTGGGCTCATTGGCCCTGTCCCTATTAGGGAACACCCCCCACCCACCTGGGCTCATTGGCCCTGTTCCTATTAGGGAACACCCCCCACCCACCTGGGCTCATTGGCCCTGTCCCTATTAGGGAACACCCCCCACCCACCTGGGCTCATTGGCCCTGTCCCTATTAGGGAACACCCCCACCCCCCTGGGCTCATTGGCCCTGTCCCTATTAGGGAACACCCCCCACCCACCTGGGCTCATTGGCCCTGTCCCTATTAGGGAACACCCCCCACCCCCCTGGGCTCATTGGCCCTGTCCCTATTAGGGAACACCCCCCACCCACCTGGGCTCATTGGCCCTGTTCCTATTAGGGAACACCCCCCACCCACCTGGGCTCATTGGCCCTGTCCCTATTAGGGAACACCCCCCACCCACCTGGGCTCATTGGCCCTGTCCCTATTAGGGAACACCCCCCACCCACCTGGACTCATTGGCCCTGTCTCTATTAGGGAACACCCCCCACCCACCTGGGCTCATTGGCCCTGTCCCTATTAGGGAACACCCCCCACCCACCTGGGCTCATTGGCCCTGTCCCTATTAGGGAACACCCCCCACCCCCCTGGGCTCATTGGCCCTGTCCCTATTAGGGAACACCCCCCACCCACCTGGGCTCATTGGCCCTGTCCCTATTAGGGAACACCCCCCACCCACCTGGGCTCATTGGCCCTGTCCCTATTAGGGAACACCCCCCACCCACCTGGGCTCATTGGCCCTGTTCCTATTAGGGAACACCCCCCACCCACCTGGGCTCATTGGCCCTGTCCCTATTAGGGAACACCCCCCACCCACCTGGGCTCATTGGCCCTGTCCCTATTAGGGAACACCCCCCCACCCACCTGGGCTCATTGGCCCTGTTCCTATTAGGGAACACCCCCCACCCACCTGGGCTCATTGGCCCTATCCCTATTAGGGAACACCCCCCACCCACCTGGGCTCATTGGCCCGGTCCCTATTAGGGAACACCCCCCACCCACCTGGGCTCATTGGCCCTGTCCCTATTAGGGAACACCCCCCACCCACCTGGGCTCATTGGCCCTGTCCCTATTAGGGAACACCCCCCACCCACCTGGGCTCATTGGCCCTGTCCCTATTAGGGAACACCCCCCACCCCCCTGGGCTCATTGGCCCTGTCCCTATTAGGGAACACCCCCCACCCACCTGGACTCATTGGCCCTGTCTCTATTAGGGAACACCCCCCACCCACCTGGGCTCATTGGCCCTGTCCCTATTAGGGAACACCCCCCACCCACCTGGGCTCATTGGCCCTGTCCCTATTAGGGAACACCCCCCACCCCCCTGGGCTCATTGGCCCTGTCCCTATTAGGGAACACCCCCCACCCACCTGGGCTCATTGGCCCTGTCCCTATTAGGGAACACCCCCCACCCACCTGGGCTCATTGGCCCTGTCCCTATTAGGGAACACCCCCCACCCACCTGGGCTCATTGGCCCTGTCCCTATTAGGGAACACCCCCCACCCCCCTGGGCTCATTGGCCCTGTCCCTATTAGGGAACACCCCCCACCCCCCTGGGCTCATTGGCCCTGTCCCTATTAGGGAACACCCCCCACCCACCTGGGCTCATTGGCCCTGTCCCTATTAGGGAACACCCGCCACCCACCTGGGCTCATTGGCCCTGTCCCTATTAGGGAACACCCCCCACCCACCTGGGCTCATTGGCCCTGTCCCTATTAGGGAACACCCCCCACCCACCTAGGCTCATTGGCCCTGTCCCTATTAGGGAACACCCCCCACCCACCTGGGCTCATTGGCCCTGTCCCTATTAGGGAACACCCCCCACCCACCTGGGCTCATTGGCCCTGTCCCTATTAGGGAACACCCCCCACCCACCTAGGCTCATTGGCCCTGTCCCTATTAGGGAACACCCCCCACCCACCTAGGCTCATTGGCCCTGTCCCTATTAGGGAACACCCCCCACCCACCTAGGCTCATTGGCCCTGTCCCTATTAGGGAACACCCCCCACCCCCCTGGGCTCATTGGCCCTGTCCCTATTAGGGAACACCCCCCACCCCCCTGCGCTCATTGGCCCTGTCCCTATTAGGGAACACCACCCACCCACCTGGGCTCATTGGCCCTGTTCCTATTAGGGAACACCCCCCACCCACCTGGGCTCATTGGCCCTGTCCCTATTAGGGAACACCCCCCACCCCCCTGGGCTCATTGGCCCTGTCCCTATTAGGGAACACCCCCCACCCCCCTGGGCTCATTGGCCCTGTCCCTATTAGGGAACACCCCCCACCCACCTGGGCTCATTGGCCCTGTCCCTATTAGGGAACACCCCCCACCCACCTGGGCTCATTGGCCCTGTCCCTATTAGGGAACACCCCCCACCCCCCTGGGCTCATTGGCCCTGTCCCTATTAGGGAACACCCCCCACCCACCTGGACTCATTGGCCCTGTCTCTATTAGGGAACACCCCCCCACCCACCTGGGCTCATTGGCCCTGTCCCTATTAGGGAACACCCCCCACCCACCTGGGCTCATTGGCCCTGTCCCTATTAGGGAACACCCCCCACCCACCTGGGCTCATTGGCCCTGTCCCTATTAGGGAACACCCCCCACCCACCTGGGCTCATTGGCCCTGTACCTATTAGGGAACACCCCCCACCCACCTGGGCTCATTGGCCCTGTCCCTATTAGGGAACACCCCCCACCCACCTGGGCTCATTGGCCCTGTCCCTATTAGGGAACACCCCCCACCCCCCTGGGCTCATTGGCCCTGTCCCTATTAGGGAACACCCCCCACCCCCCTGGGCTCATTGGCCCTGTCCCTATTAGGGAACACCCCCCACCCACCTGGGCTCATTGGCCCTGTCCCTATTAGGGAACACCCCCCACCCACCTGGGCTCATTGGCCCTGTCCCTATTAGGGAACACCCCCCACCCACCTGGGCTCATTGGCCCTGTCCCTATTAGGGAACACCCCCCACCCACCTAGGCTCATTGGCCCTGTCCCTATTAGGGAACACCCCCCACCCACCTGGGCTCATTGGCCCTGTCCCTATTAGGGAACACCCCCCACCCACCTGGGCTCATTGGCCCTGTCCCTATTAGGGAACACCCCCCACCCACCTAGGCTCATTGGCCCTGTCCCTATTAGGGAACACCCCCCACCCACCTAGGCTCATTGGCCCTGTCCCTATTAGGGAACACCCCCCACCCACCTAGGCTCATTGGCCCTGTCCCTATTAGGGAACACCCCCCACCCCCCTGGGCTCATTGGCCCTGTCCCTATTAGGGAACACCCCCCACCCCCCTGCGCTCATTGGCCCTGTCCCTATTAGGGAACACCACCCACCCACCTGGGCTCATTGGCCCTGTTCCTATTAGGGAACACCCCCCACCCACCTGGGCTCATTGGCCCTGTCCCTATTAGGGAACACCCCCCACCCCCCTGGGCTCATTGGCCCTGTCCCTATTAGGGAACACCCCCCTGGGCTCATTGGCCCTGTCCCTATTAGGGAACACCCCCCACCCACCTGGGCTCATTGGCCCTGTCCCTATTAGGGAACACCCTCCACCCACCTGGGCTCATTGGCCCTGTGCCTATTAGGGAACACCCCCCACCCACCTGGGCTCATTGGCCCTGTTCCTATTAGGGAACACCCCCCACCCACCTGGGCTCATTGGCCCTGTCCCTATTAGGGAACACCCTCCACCCACCTGGGCTCATTGGCCCTGTCCCTATTAGGGAACACCCCCCACCCACCTGGGCTCATTGGCCCTGTTCCTATTAGGGAACACCCCCCACCCACCTGGGCTCATTGGCCCTGTCCCTATTAGGGAACACCCCCCACCCCCCTGGGCTCATTGGCCCTGTCCCTATTAGGGAACACCCCCCTGGGCTCATTGGCCCTGTCCCTATTAGGGAACACCCCCCACCCACCTGGGCTCATTGGCCCTGTCCCTATTAGGGAACACCCTCCACCCACCTGGGCTCATTGGCCCTGTCCCTATTAGGGAACACCCCCCACCCACCTGGGCTCATTGGCCCTGTTCCTATTAGGGAACACCCCCCACCCACCTGGGCTCATTGGCCCTGTCCCTATTAGGGAACACCCCCCCACCCACCTGGGCTCATTGGCCCTGTTCCTATTAGGGAACACCCCCCACCCACCTGGGCTCATTGGCCCTATCCCTATTAGGGAACACCCCCCACCCACCTGGGCTCATTGGCCCGGTCCCTATTAGGGAACACCCCCCACCCACCTGGGCTCATTGGCCCTGTCCCTATTAGGGAACACCCCCCACCCACCTGGGCTCATTGGCCCTGTCCCTATTAGGGAACACCCCCCACCCACCTGGGCTCATTGGCCCTGTCCCTATTAGGGAACACCCCCCACCCACCTGGGCTCATTGGCCCTGTCCCTATTAGGGAACACCCCCCACCCACCTGGACTCATTGGCCCTGTCTCTATTAGGGAACACCCCCCACCCACCTGGGCTCATTGGCCCTGTCCCTATTAGGGAACACCCCCCACCCCCCTGGGCTCATTGGCCCTGTCCCTATTAGGGAACACCCCCCACCCACCTGGACTCATTGGCCCTGTCTCTATTAGGGAACACCCCCCACCCACCTGGGCTCATTGGCCCTGTCCCTATTAGGGAACACCCCCCACCCACCTGGGCTCATTGGCCCTGTCCCTATTAGGGAACACCCCCCACCCCCCTGGGCTCATTGGCCCTGTCCCTATTAGGGAACACCCCCCACCCACCTGGGCTCATTGGCCCTGTCCCTATTAGGGAACACCCCCCACCCACCTGGGCTCATTGGCCCTGTCCCTATTAGGGAACACCCCCCACCCCCCTGGGCTCATTGGCCCTGTCCCTATTAGGGAACACCCCCCACCCACCTGGGCTCATTGGCCCTGTCCCTATTAGGGAACACCCGCCACCCACCTGGGCTCATTGGCCCTGTCCCTATTAGGGAACACCCCCCACCCACCTGGGCTCATTGGCCCTGTCCCTATTAGGGAACACCCCCCACCCACCTAGGCTCATTGGCCCTGTCCCTATTAGGGAACACCCCCCCACCCACCTGGGCTCATTGGCCCTGTCCCTATTAGGGAACACCCCCCACCCACCTGGGCTCATTGGCCCTGTCCCTATTAGGGAACACCCCCCACCCACCTAGGCTCATTGGCCCTGTCCCTATTAGGGAACACCCCCCACCCACCTAGGCTCATTGGCCCTGTCCCTATTAGGGAACACCCCCCACCCACCTAGGCTCATTGGCCCTGTCCCTATTAGGGAACACCCCCCACCCCCCTGGGCTCATTGGCCCTGTCCCTATTAGGGAACACCCCCCACCCCCCTGCGCTCATTGGCCCTGTCCCTATTAGGGAACACCACCCACCCACCTGGGCTCATTGGCCCTGTTCCTATTAGGGAACACCCCCCACCCACCTGGGCTCATTGGCCCTGTCCCTATTAGGGAACACCCCCCACCCCCCTGGGCTCATTGGCCCTGTCCCTATTAGGGAACACCCCCCACCCCCCTGGGCTCATTGGCCCTGTCCCTATTAGGGAACACCCCCCACCCACCTGGGCTCATTGGCCCTGTCCCTATTAGGGAACACCCCCCACCCACCTGGGCTCATTGGCCCTGTCCCTATTAGGGAACACCCCCCACCCCCCTGGGCTCATTGGCCCTGTCCCTATTAGGGAACACCCCCCACCCACCTGGACTCATTGGCCCTGTCTCTATTAGGGAACACCCCCCCACCCACCTGGGCTCATTGGCCCTGTCCCTATTAGGGAACACCCCCCACCCACCTGGGCTCATTGGCCCTGTCCCTATTAGGGAACACCCCCCACCCACCTGGGCTCATTGGCCCTGTCCCTATTAGGGAACACCCCCCACCCACCTGGGCTCATTGGCCCTGTCCCTATTAGGGAACACCCCCCACCCACCTGGGCTCATTGGCCCTGTCCCTATTAGGGAACACCCCCCACCCACCTGGGCTCATTGGCCCTGTCCCTATTAGGGAACACCCCCCACCCCCCTGGGCTCATTGGCCCTGTCCCTATTAGGGAACACCCCCCACCCCCCTGGGCTCATTGGCCCTGTCCCTATTAGGGAACACCCCCCACCCACCTGGGCTCATTGGCCCTGTCCCTATTAGGGAACACCCCCCACCCACCTGGGCTCATTGGCCCTGTCCCTATTAGGGAACACCCCCCACCCACCTGGGCTCATTGGCCCTGTCCCTATTAGGGAACACCCCCCACCCACCTAGGCTCATTGGCCCTGTCCCTATTAGGGAACACCCCCCACCCACCTGGGCTCATTGGCCCTGTCCCTATTAGGGAACACCCCCCACCCACCTGGGCTCATTGGCCCTGTCCCTATTAGGGAACACCCCCCACCCACCTAGGCTCATTGGCCCTGTCCCTATTAGGGAACACCCCCCACCCACCTAGGCTCATTTGCCCTGTCCCTATTAGGGAACACCCCCCACCCACCTAGGCTCATTGGCCCTGTCCCTATTAGGGAACACCCCCCACCCCCCTGGGCTCATTGGCCCTGTCCCTATTAGGGAACACCCCCCACCCCCCTGCGCTCATTGGCCCTGTCCCTATTAGGGAACACCACCCACCCACCTGGGCTCATTGGCCCTGTTCCTATTAGGGAACACCCCCCACCCACCTGGGCTCATTGGCCCTGTCCCTATTAGGGAACACCCCCCACCCCCCTGGGCTCATTGGCCCTGTCCCTATTAGGGAACACCCCCCTGGGCTCATTGGCCCTGTCCCTATTAGGGAACACCCCCCACCCACCTGGGCTCATTGGCCCTGTCCCTATTAGGGAACACCCTCCACCCACCTGGGCTCATTGGCCCTGTCCCTATTAGGGAACACCCCCCACCCACCTGGGCTCATTGGCCCTGTTCCTATTAGGGAACACCCCCCACCCACCTGGGCTCATTGGCCCTGTCCCTATTAGGGAACACCCTCCACCCACCTGGGCTCATTGGCCCTGTCCCTATTAGGGAACACCCCCCACCCACCTGGGCTCATTGGCCCTGTTCCTATTAGGGAACACCCCCCACCCACCTGGGCTCATTGGCCCTGTCCCTATTAGGGAACACCCCCCACCCACCTGGGCTCATTGGCCCTGTTCCTATTAGGGAACACCCTCCACCCACCTGGGCTCATTGGCCCTGTCCCTATTAGGGAACACCCCCCACCCACCTGGGCTCATTGGCCCTGTTCCTATTAGGGAACACCCCCCACCCACCTGGGCTCATTGGCCCTGTCCCTATTAGGGAACACCCTCCACCCACCTGGGCTCATTGGCCCTGTCCCTATTAGGGAACACCCCCCACCCACCTGGGCTCATTGGCCCTGTTCCTATTAGGGAACACCCCCCACCCACCTGGGCTCATTGGCCCTGTTCCTATTAGGGAACACCCCCCACCCCCCTGGGCTCATTGGCCCTGTCCCTATTAGGGAACACCCCCCTGGGCTCATTGGCCCTGTCCCTATTAGGGAACACCCCCCACCCACCTGGGCTCATTGGCCCTGTCCCTATTAGGGAACACCCTCCACCCACCTGGGCTCATTGGCCCTGTCCCTATTAGGGAACACCCCCCACCCACCTGGGCTCATTGGCCCTGTCCCTATTAGGGAACACCCTCCACCCACCTGGGCTCATTGGCCCTGTCCCTATTAGGGAACACCCCCCACCCACCTAGGCTCATTGGCCCTGTCCCTATTAGGGAACACCCCCCACCCACCTGGGCTCATTGGCCCTGTCCCTATTAGGGAACACCCCCCACCCACCTGGGCTCATTGGCCCTGTCCCTATTAGGGAACACCCCCCACCCACCTAGGCTCATTGGCCCTGTCCCTATTAGGGAACACCCCCCACCCACCTAGGCTCATTTGCCCTGTCCCTATTAGGGAACACCCCCCACCCACCTAGGCTCATTGGCCCTGTCCCTATTAGGGAACACCCCCCACCCCCCTGGGCTCATTGGCCCTGTCCCTATTAGGGAACACCCCCCCACCCCCCTGCGCTCATTGGCCCTGTCCCTATTAGGGAACACCACCCACCCACCTGGGCTCATTGGCCCTGTTCCTATTAGGGAACACCCCCCACCCACCTGGGCTCATTGGCCCTGTCCCTATTAGGGAACACCCCCCACCCCCCTGGGCTCATTGGCCCTGTCCCTATTAGGGAACACCCCCCTGGGCTCATTGGCCCTGTCCCTA
Source organism: Gastrophryne carolinensis (assembly GCA_027917425.1). Lineage (NCBI taxonomy): Eukaryota > Metazoa > Chordata > Amphibia > Anura > Microhylidae > Gastrophryne > Gastrophryne carolinensis. Next base: position 5,994,818 of record CM051241.1, read on the forward strand.
TTAGGGAACACCCCCCACCCACCTGGGCTCATTGGCCCTGTCCCTATTAGGGAACACCCTCCACCCACCTGGGCTCATTGGCCCTGTCCCTATTAGGGAACACCCCCCACCCACCTGGGCTCATTGGCCCTGTTCCTATTAGGGAACACCCCCCACCCACCTGGGCTCATTGGCCCTGTCCCTATTAGGGAACACCCTCCACCCACCTGGGCTCATTGGCCCTGTCCCTATTAGGGAACACCCCCCACCCACCTGGGCTCATTGGCCCTGTTCCTATTAGGGAACACCCCCCACCCACCTGGGCTCATTGGCCCTGTCCCTATTAGGGAACACCCCCCACCCCCCTGGGCTCATTGGCCCTGTCCCTATTAGGGAACACCCCCCTGGGCTCATTGGCCCTGTCCCTATTAGGGAACACCCCCCACCCACCTGGGCTCATTGGCCCTGTCCCTATTAGGGAACACCCTCCACCCACCTGGGCTCATTGGCCCTGTCCCTATTAGGGAACACCCCCCACCCACCTGGGCTCATTGGCCCTGTTCCTATTAGGGAACACCCCCCACCCACCTGGGCTCATTGGCCCTTTAACTCTTCAGCGGCCGCCCTGACAACAGTGCCGCCGGAGGGAATACAAGGGACGTGCTTGCGTGCACGCCGGGCAGGCCGGCGGAGGAGGAGGCGGAGGGGGGCGCGCGCGCAGCTGCCCGGCGCGGCCAGACTCGCGGGAGGGAGGCGCCGCTGGAACGAGACACAGGTAAGTGAATCGTGACAGTCAGCATCGGTGTCCGCGTCCCCAGTATCTATGGGCCGAGGCGCGCACCCGCGCTCAGCCATTCAGATAGAAGGATTCGATACGCACAGCCAAATAGTAACTAATAAAGGTGCTGGCCCATGGGAATTAAACTAAATAATCATATGCGAAGCTCTAGATATGCCCCACTAAACCCAAATAATTGGCCGCATTCGTAAGTCTATTGAAAAATATATAAACATGAATTTATTGATATCAAGAAAGCAGCTAAAACGCACAACAATAAAAGACAAGATTAAAAAACATATATAGACAAAACAAGCTATGGAGGAACCCTATACATGGCTCTAATGTTTGTTCAAGTCATTTGTACATAAATCTTATAAGTTTGGACAAGTTGGATGACAAGTGAAGTGCAAAGAGAAGGTGAGAGCACATATAAATATAACAATATTTATAAATGTAAATATAGTGTAAACTGATATGTACATAAATCAACAAAAGTGTCAAAACTAAAAATGTATATATGAGCAAAAAAGTGCACGTGCTGAGTGAATGCCAGAGGCCAGGTATCCGCCTCAATAAAGTGCTCCAAGTGCCAGATACAGTTACTTGTAAATCCAAAACAATGATCCGATAGTGTATAAATGAATAACTTTAACAGTGCAGATGAGCCAGGGTCCTCCTACAGCAACCTGCTACCGACGCGTTGCGTGGCCAAGTGCCGCTTCGCCAGGGTGAGTCAATTCAGCCAATCAGATAGGCTGGAAGGGGGAGTGTGCCCTCGCCTCAAGGGAAACTGGGGATGCGGCTGCTCCCTATTGTCAGGCTCTGCGTCTAAACAGAGCCGTATGCCGATCATTAATATGCACCGCGTGTGGCTCTGATTGGACAAAAGCCTACACTGCACCCGGGAAAGGTGAGTTTGTGTGGGGGGCGATCTGGGAGGTATCACATGGAGGGATGCCCCCAGGGCAAGAGACAAAGCCCAGGATGGCAAGCGGCCTCCCCCTGTGCCATAGGAACACCGCAAAGTGGGTTTCCTGGGTGATCTGTGGGGATACACACAGCGGGGCGTCCCGAACAACACCCGGCAAAGAGGGATTCAGGGCCCTGTCACATTGCCACAGCACCCATATTACACCTGAGCATGACCAGACTGGCCCACCAGAGGACCAGGGGATCCCCTAACGGGCCCCAGCAGGATATTATGCTGTGCCCTGCATAGATAGGCATAGGATAGATAGATAGATATGAGATAGATAGATAGATAGATAGATAGATAGATAGATATGAGATAGATAGATAGATAGATAGATAGATAGATAGATAGATAGATAGATATGAGATAGATAGATAGATAGATAGATAGATAGATAGATAGATAGATAGATATGAGATAGATAGATAGATAGATAGATAGATAGATAGATATGAGATAGATAGATAGATAGATATGAGATAGATAGATATGAGATAGATAGATAGATAGATAGATAGATAGATATGAGATAGATAGATAGATAGATAGATAGATAGATAGATAGATAGATATGAGATAGATAGATAGATAGATAGATAGATAGATAGATAGATAGATAGATAGGGCTCATTGGCCCTGTCCCTATTAGGGAACACCCCCCACCCCCCTGGGCTCATTAGCCCTGTTCTTATTAGGGAACACCCCCCACCCACCTGGGCTCATTGGCCCTGTCCCTATTAGGGAACACCCCCCACCCACCTGGGCTCATTGGCCCTGTCCCTATTAGGGAACACCCCCCACCCACCTGGGCTCATTGGCCCTGTCCCTATTAGGGAACACCCCCCACCCACCTGGGCTCATTGGCCCTGTCCCTATTAGGGAACACCCCCCACCCCCCTGGACTCATTGGCCCTGTTCCTATTAGGGAACACCCCCCACCCACCTGGGCTCATTGGCCCTGTCCCTATTAGGGAACACCCCCCACCCACCTGGGCTCATTAGCCCTGTTCCTATTAGGGAACACCCCCCACCAACCTGGGCTCATTGGCCCTTTAACTCTTCGGCGGCCGCCCTGACAACAGCGCCGCCGGAGGGAATACAAGGGACATGCTTGCGCGCGCACCGGGCAGGCCGGCGGAGGAGGAGGCGGAGGGGGGGCGCGCGCGCAGCTGCCCGGCGCGGCCGGACTTGCGGGAGGGAGGCGCCGCTGGAACGAGTCGCAGGTAAGTGAATCGTGACAGTAAGCATCGGTGTCCGCGTCCCCAGCATCTATGGACCGATTTATTGATATCAAGAAAGCAGCTAAAACACACAACAATAAAAGACAAGATTAAAAAACATATATAGACAAAACAAGCTATGGAGGAACCCTATACATGGCTCTAATGTTTGTTCAAGTCAATTGTACATAAATCTTATAACGATGGACAAGTTGGATGACAAGTGAAGTGCAAAGAGAAGGTGAGAGCACATATAAATATAACAATATTTATAAATGTAAATATAGTGTAAACTGATATGTACATAAATCAACAAAAGTGTCAAAACAAAAAATGTATATATGAGCAAAAAAAAGTGCAAGTGCTAGGTGAATGCCAGAGGCCAGGTATCCGCCTCAATAAAGTGCTCCAAGTGCCAGATACAGTTACTTGTAAATCCAAAACAATGATCCGATAGTGTATAAATGAATAACTTTTACAGTGTAGATGAGCCAGGGTCCTCCTACAGCAACCTGCTACCGACGCGTTGCGTGGCCAAGTGCCACTTCGCCAGGGTGAGTCAATTCAGCCAATCAGATAGGCTGGAAGGGGGAGTGTGCCCTCGCCTCAAGGGAAACTGGGGATGCGGCTGCTCCCTATTGTCAGGCTCTGCGTCTAAACAGAGCCGTATGCCGATCATTAATATGCATCGCGTGTGGCTCTGATTGGACAAAAGCCTTCACTGGACCCGGGAAAGGTGAATTCAGGGCCCTGTCACATTGCCACAGTTATAGGTTATCAGAGCTCCTCCGTACCCATATTGCACCTGAGCATGACCAGACTGGCCCACCAGAGGACCAGGGGATCCCCTAACGGGCCCCAGCAGGATATTATGCTGTGCCCTGCATAGATAGGCATAGGATAGATAGATAGATAGATAGATAGATAGATAGATAGATAGATGATAGATAGATAGATAGATAGATAGATAGATAGATAGATAGATAGATATGAGATAGATATGTGATAGATAGATATGGGATAGATAGATAGATAGATAGATAGATAGATATGAGATAGATAGATAGATAGATAGATAGATAGATATTAGATAGATAGATAGATAGATAGATAGATATGAGATAGATAGATAGATAGATAGATAGATAGATAGATAGATAGATAGATAGATATATAGATAGATAGATAGATAGATAGATAGATATTAGATAGATAGATAGATAGATAGATAGATAGATAGATATGGGATAGATAGATAGATAGATAGATAGATAGATAGATAGATAGATATGAGATAGATAGATAGATAGATAGATAGATATGAGATAGATAGATAGATAGATAGATAGATAGATAGATATGAGATAGATAGATAGATAGATAGATAGATATGGGATAGATAGATAGATAGATAGATAGATAGATAGATAGATAGATAGATATGGGATAGATAGATAGATAGATAGATAGATATGGGATAGATAGATAGATAGATAGATAGATAGATAGATAGATAGATAGATATGGGATAGATAGATAGATAGATAGATAGATAGATAGATAGATATGAGATAAATAGATAGATAGATAGATAGATAGATATGAGATAGATAGATAGATAGATAGATAGATAGATAGATAGATATGAGATAGATAGATAGATAGATAGATAGATAGATATGGGATAGATAGATAGATAGATAGATAGATAGATAGATAGATAGATATGGGATAGATAGATAGATAGATAGATAGATAGATAAATAGATAGATATGGGATAGATAGATAGATAGATAGATAGATAGATATGGGATAGATAGATAGATAGATAGATAGATAGATAGATAGATAGATATGAGATAGATAGATAGATATGAGATAGATAGATAGATAGATAGATAGATATGGGATAGATAGATAGATAGATAGATAGATAGATAGATAGATAGATATGGGATAGATAGATAGATAGATAGATAGATAGATAGATAGATATGGGATAGATAGATAGATAGATAGATAGATAGATAGATATGGGATAGATAGATAGATAGATAGATAGATAGATAGATAGATAGATAGATATGAGATAGATAGATAGATATGAGATAGATAGATAGATAGATAGATAGATATGGGATAGATAGATAGATAGATAGATAGATAGATAGATAGATAGATAGATATGGGATAGATAGATAGATAGATAGATAGATAGATAGATATGGGATAGATAGATAGATAGATAGATATGGGATAGATAGATAGATAGATAGATAGATAGATATGAGATAGATAGATAGATATGAGATAGATAGATAGATAGATAGATAGATAGATAGATAGATAGATAGATATGGGATAGATAGATAGATAGATATGAGATAGATAGATAGATATGAGATAGATAGATAGATAGATAGATAGATAGATAGATAGATATGGGATAGATAGATATGGGATAGATAGATAGATAGATAGATATTAGATAGATAGATAGATAGATAGATATGAGATAGATAGATATGAGATAGATAGATAGATAGATAGATAGATAGATAGATAGATAGATAGATATGGGATAGATAGATAGATAGATAGATATGAGATAGATAGATAGATAGATAGATAGATAGATAGATAGATAGATAGATATGAGATAGATAGATATGGGATAGATAGATAGATAGATAGATAGATAGATAGATAGATATGAGATAGATAGATAGATAGATAGATAGATAGATAGATAGATAGATAGATATGAGATAGATAGATAGATAGATATGAGATAGATAGATAGATAGATAGATAGATAGATAGATATGAGATAGATAGATAGATAGATATGGATAGATAGATAGATAGATATGAGATAGATAGATAGATAGATAGATAGATAGATATGAGATAGATAGATAGATAGATAGATAGATAGATAGATAGATAGATAGATATGAGATAGATAGATATGGGATAGATAGATAGATAGATAGATAGATAGATAGATAGATAGATAGATAGATAGATATGAGATAGATAGATAGATATGGGATAGATAGATATGAGATAGATAGATAGATAGATAGATAGATAGATAGATAGATAGATATGAGATAGATAGATAGATAGATAGATATGAGATAGATAGATAGATAGATAGATAGATAGATAGATAGATAGATATGAGATAGATAGATATGGGATAGATAGATAGATAGATAGATAGATAGATAGATAGATAGATATGAGATAGATAGATAGATAGATAGATAGATAGATAGATAGATAGATATGAGATAGATAGATAGATAGATATGAGATAGATAGATAGATAGATAGATAGATAGATAGATAGATAGATATGAGATAGATAGATAGATAGATAGATAGATATGAGATAGATAGATAGATAGATAGATAGATAGATAGATATGAGATAGATAGATAGATAGATAGATAGATAGATAGATAGATAGATAGATATGAGATAGATAGATAGATAGATAGATAGATAGATAGATAGATAGATATGAGATAGATAGATAGATAGATAGATAGATAGATAGATAGATACACTGCAGGGGAATGAAAAGCGTTTTTTTTTCTTTGACGGAAGTATAAGTTTTATTAATAATATTATATTATTATAATATTATAAAGTCAGATTAGAAAGCATTTTTGGGTCACTTTCCGGAATATCGGCCTCCTTGCGTTTTCGTCTTTGATTTTCCGCCAGTTTTGGGTGGAGAGAAAACGCAGCGAACATAATTCTTCCCCACAAGAGAAAAAGCTGCGAATTAAAATCATTGAACGCCTGACAAAATATTTTCAGCGTCATGGAAAAAGTGAGCGCGTGGAAAAAGGGGGAGAAGGGGCTCCGGGCCGTTATCAGCAAAGACTCCACCCTCCCCCGAGAGATACTCACCTACACAACGCCGGGGGAGGGGCAGAAAATCAGGTGCTGTTTTGGTCATTTAAATATTTATTTATATTATTTATTATATGATATATTATTATTATCATTATTATTAGTATTAGTAGTATTATACATTAGTAATATAGATGTATATTATTATGTATTCATTTATTTATGTGATTCTTTAAGACGTATTGGCCTGTACAGCCTCCCAACATTTTAAAGCAAATTCTAAAGAGGGTTAAACAGACAAATACATAACAAACTTGAATGATAAATTTAAAGTGGACCAAAAATATCCTCACCGGAATAATTCTACTCGCCACCTGTAGAAGTTCTCCATCAACAAACTCAAGTAGCTGAAGAGAGACTCAATTCATTGCACTATATTGGGTGTTGTGTTTTACAGAGGAGAGAGCTTTTCCTTTGTGTATGTTATTATTATTAATAATAATATCAATAATAAATAAATAATAATATATCTGTAGAAATAAATAAAGGCAACTGGACTTGCTGTGTTATTTTCTTGCTCTTACAGATATTCCCTGACCTGTATGAATGGGAACCTTTATATATTTATGACCTTCCTTTGTGTATGTTGTTATTATTAATAATAATAATAATAATATATTTGTAGGAATAAATGGCAACTGGACTTGCTGTGCTATTTTCTTGCTCTTACAGATATCCCCTGACCTGTATGAATGGGAACCTTGATATATTTATGACATTCCTTTGTGTATGTTGTTATTATTATTATTATTATTATTATTATTATTATTAATAATAATATTATTAATAGTAATAATAATATATCTGAAGGAATAAATGACTTGCTGTGCTATTTTTTTGCTCTTACAGATATTCTGTGACCTGTATGAATGGGAATGGGAACCTTCATGTATTTATGACCTTCCTTTGTGTATGTTGTTAATAATAATAATAATTTATAATGTATTTAATGTATTTATAATGTGTGATGTTTATAGAGCCACAACTTTGTTGTGCTGTGCAAGTTTTTTTTTAATTTTTGGGCCTGAGCACTTCTGCCAGACAAGTGCGGCATCGGTGCAAATTCGAGTAGTAAAAAATCAAATAAAAACTTTTCTCACACTTGCAACATGTTGCCGCACTACAAGAAGCACATTTACTACAGACATTAGCAGCGCAGCAACATGCTGAACAATGTAGACGTCATATTTTGCACTGAAAGGACATTGTCTGGCAGAAGTGCTCAATAAATCAGGCCCTTTATATTATTATTTTGCGTATAGCTTATGTGTTTATGTGTATAGGTTATGTGTTTATGTGTATAGGTTATGTGTTTATGTGTATAGGTTATGTGTTTATGTGTATAGGTTATGTGTTTATGTGTATAGGTTATGTGTTTATGTGTATAGGTTATGTGTTTATGTGTATAGGTTATGTGTTTATGTGTATAGGTTATGTGTTTATGTGTATAGGTTATGTGTTTATGTGTATAGGTTATGTGTTTTTGCGTATAGGTTATGTGTTTATGTGTATAGGTTATGTGTTTAGTGTATAGGTTATGTGTTTTTGCGTATAGGTTATGTGTTTATGCGTATAGGTTATGTGTTTTTGCGTATAGGTTATGTGTTTATGCGTATAGGTTATGTGTTTTTGCGTATAGGTTATGTGTTTTTGCGTATAGGTTATGTGTTTATGTGTATAGCTTATGTGTTTATGTGTATAGGTTATGTGTTTTTGCGTATAGGTTATGTGTTTTTGCGTATAGGTTATGTGTTTATGTGTTTTTGCGTATAGGTTATGTGTTTATGTGTATAGGTTATGTGTTTATGTGTATAGGTTATGTGTTTATGTGTATAGGTTATGTGTTTTTGCGTATAGGTTATGGTGTTTATGTGTATAGGTTATGTGTTTTTGCGTATAGGTTATGTGTTTATGCGTATAGGTTATGTGTTTTTGCTTATAGGTTATGTGTTTTTGCGTATAGGTTATGTGTTTATGTGTATAGCTTATGTGTTTATGTGTATAGGTTATGTGTTTTTGCGTATAGGTTATGTGTTTTTGCGTATAGGTTATGTGTTTATGTGTTTTTGCGTATAGGTTATGTGTTTATGTGTTTTTGCGTATAGGTTATGTGTTTATGTGTTTTTGCGTATAGGTTATGTGTTTTTGCGTATAGGTTATGTGTTTATGTGTTTTTGCGTATAGGTTATGTGTTTATGTGTATAGGTTATGTGTTTATGTGTATAGCTTATGTGTTTATGTGTATAGGTTATGTGTTTTTGCGTATAGGTTATGTGTTTATGTGTTTTTGCGTATAGGTTATGTGTTTATGTGTTTTTGCGTATAGGTTATGTGTTTTTGTGTATAGGTTATGTGTTTATGTGTTTTTGCGTATAGGTTATGTGTTTATGTGTATAGGTTATGTGTTTATGTGTATAGGTTATGTGTTTATGTGTATAGGTTATGTGTTTTTGCGTATAGGTTATGTGTTTATGCGTATACGTTATGTGTTTTTGCGTATAGGTTATGTGTTTTTGCGTATAGGTTATGTGTTTATGTGTATAGCTTATGTGTTTATGTGTATAGGTTATGTGTTTTTGCGTATAGGTTATGTGTTTTTGCGTATAGGTTATGTGTTTATGTGTTTTTGCGTATAGGTTATGTGTTTATGTGTTTTTGCGTATAGGTTATGTGTTTATGTGTTTTTGCGTATAGGTTATGTGTTTTTGCGTATAGGTTATGTGTTTATGTGTTTTTGCGTATAGGTTATGTGTTTATGTGTATAGGTTATGTGTTTATGTGTATAGCTTATGTGTTTATGTGTATAGGTTATGTGTTTTTGCGTATAGGTTATGTGTTTATGTGTTTTTGCGTATAGGTTATGTGTTTATGTGTTTTTGCGTATAGGTTATGTGTTTATGCGTATAGGTTATGTGTTTATGTGTTTTTGCGTATAGGTTATGTGTTTATGTGTTTTTGCGTATAGGTTATGTGTTTATGCGTATAGGTTATGTGTTTATGTGTTTTGCGTATAGGTTATGTGTTTATGTGTTTTTGCGTATAGGTTATGTGTTTATGCGTATAGGTTATGTGTTTATGTGTATAGGTTATGTGTTTTTGCGTATAGGTTATGTGTTTATGTGTTTTTGCGTATAGGTTATGTGTTTATGTGTTTTTGCGTATAGGTTATGTGTTTATGGGTTTTTGCGTATAGGTTATGTGTTTATGCGTATAGGTTATGTGTTTATGTGTATAGGTTATGTGTTTATGTGTATAGGTTATGTGTTTATGCGTATAGGTTATGTGTTTATGTGTATAGGTTATGTGTTTATGCGTATAGGTTATGTGTTTTGGCGTATAGGTTATGTGTTTATGTGTATAGGTTATGTGTTTTTGCGTATAGGTTATGTGTTTATGCGTATAGGTTATGTGTTTTTGCGTATAGGTTATGTGTTTTTGCGTATAGGTTATGTGTTTATGTGTTTTTGCGTATAGGTTATGTGTTTATGTGTATAGGTTATGTGTTTATGTGTTTTTGCGTATAGGTTATGTGTTTATGTGTATAGGTTATGTGTTTATGTGTTTTTGCGTATAGGTTATGTGTTTATGTGTTTTTGCGTATAGGTTATGTGTTTATGTGTATAGGTTATGTGTTTATGTGTATAGGTTATGTGTTTATGTGTATAGGTTATGTGTTTATGTGTATAGCTTATGTGTTTATGTGTATAGGTTATGTGTTTATGCGTATAGGTTATGTGTTTATGTGTATAGGTTATGTGTTTATGTGTATAGCTTATGTGTTTATGTGTATAGGTTATGTGTTTATGCGTATAGCTTATGTGTTTATGTGTATAGGTTATGTGTTTATGTGTATAGGTTATGTGTTTATGTGTATAGCTTATGTGTTTATGTGTATAGGTTATGTGTTTATGCGTATAGGTTATGTGTTTATGCGTATAGGTTATGTGTTTATGTGTATAGCTTATGTGTTTATGTGTATAGGTTATGTGTTTATGTGTATAGGTTATGTGTTTATGTGTATAGCTTATGTGTTTATGTGTATAGCTTATGTGTTTATGTGTATAGGTTATGTGTTTATGTGTATAGGTTATGTGTTTTTGCGTATAGGTTATGTGTTTATGTGTATAGGTTATGTGTTTTTGCGTATAGGTTATGTGTTTTTGCGTATAGGTTATGTGTTTATGTGTATAGGTTATGTGTTTTTGCGTATAGGTTATGTGTTTATGTGTATAGGTTATGTGTTTATGTGTATAGCTTATGTGTTTATGTGTATAGGTTATGTGTTTATGTGTATAGGTTATGTGTTTATGTGTATAGGTTATGTGTTTTTGCGTATAGGTTATGTGTTTATGTGTATAGGTTATGTGTTTATGTGTATAGGTATTGTGTTTTTGCGTATAGGTTATGTGTTTTTGCATATAGGTTATGTGTTTATGTGTATAGGTTATGTGTTTATGTGTATAGGTTATGTGTTTATGTGTATAGGTTATGTGTTTATGTGTATAGGTTATGTGTTTATGTGTATAGGTTATGTGTTTATGTGTATAGGTTATGTGTTTTTGCGTACAGGTTATGTGTTTATGTGTATAGGTTATGTGTTTTTGCGTATAGGTTATGTGTTTTTGCGTATAGGTTATGTGTTTTTGCGTATAGGTTATGTGTTTATGTGTTTTTGCGTATAGGTTATGTGTTTATGTGTATAGGTTATGTGTTTATGTGTATAGGTTATGTGTTTTTGCGTATAGGTTATGTGTTTATGCGTATAGGTTATGTGTTTTTGCGTATAGGTTATGTGTTTTTGCGTATAGGTTATGTGTTTATGCGTATAGGTTATGTGTTTATGTGTATAGCTTATGTGTTTATGTGTATAGGCTATGTGTTTATGTGTATAGGTTATGTGTTTATGTGTATAGGTTATGTGTTTATGTGTATAGGTTATGTGTTTTTGCGTATAGGTTATGTGTTTATGTGTATAGGTTATGTGTTTATGTGTATAGGTTATGTGTTTATGTGTATAGGTTATGTGTTTATGTGTATAGGTTATGTGTTTATGTGTATAGGTTATGTGTTTTTGCGTATAGGTTATGTGTTTATGTGTATAGGTTATGTGTTTATGTGTATAGGTATTGTGTTTTTGCGTATAGGTTATGTGTTTTTGCATATAGGTTATGTGTTTATGTGTATAGGTTATGTGTTTATGTGTATAGGTTATGTGTTTATGTGTATAGGTTATGTGTTTATGTGTATAGGTTATGTGTTTATGTGTATAGGTTATGTGTTTTTGCGTATAGGTTATGTGTTTATGTGTATAGGTTATGTGTTTATGTGTATAGGTTATGTGTTTATGTGTATAGGTTATGTGTTTATGTGTATAGGTTATGTGTTTATGTGTATAGGTTATGTGTTTATGTGTATAGGTTATGTGTTTATGTGTATAGGTTATGTGTTTATGTGTATAGGTTATGTGTTTATGTGTATAGGTTATGTGTATAGGTTATGTGTTTATGTGTATAGGTTATGTGTTTATGTGTATAGGTTATGTGTTTATGTGTATAGGTTATGTGTTTATGTGTATAGGTTATGTGTATAGGTTATGTGTTTATGTGTATAGGTTATGTGTTTATGTGTATAGGTTATGTGTATAGGTTATGTTTTTATGTGTATAGGTTATGTGTTTTTGCGTATAGGTTATGTGTTTATGTGTATAGGTTATGTGTTTTTGCGTATAGGTTATGTGTTTTTGCGTATAGGTTATGTGTTTTTGCGTATAGGTTATGTGTTTATGTGTATAGGTTATGTGTTTATGTGTATAGGTTATGTGTTTATGTGTATAGGTTATGTGTTTATGTGTATAGGTTATGTGTTTTTGCCTATAGGTTGTGTTTTTGCCTATAGGTTATGTGTTTATGTGTATAGGTATTGTGCTTTTGCGTATAGGTTATGTGTTTATGTGTATAGGTTATGTGTTTATGTGTATAGGTTATGTGTTTATGCGTATAGGTTATGTGTTTATGTGTATAGGTTATGTGTTTATGTGTATAGGTTATGTGTTTATGTGTATAGGTTATGTGTTTATGTGTATAGGTTATGTGTTTATGTGTATAGGTTATGTGTTTATGTGTATAGGTTATGTGTTTATGTGTATAGGTTATGTGTTTTTGCCTATAGGTTGTGTTTTTGCCTATAGGTTATGTGTTTATGTATATAGGTTATGTGTTTTTGCGTATAGGTTATGTTTTACGCGTTATGTGTTTCGATTATAAGCTCACAAGGGCAAGACCCTCACTTCTGAGGGAATCCTTAATCGAAAGGGTTCATGCTTATTATTTGGTGAGGCCAGTGTGACTTGCAGTGTACATTGCGGTGTGTGGATTGCAACCTGCGTTTAGACACAAAAAAGTGCGGAAAAAAAAACATTTTGAGCCATTTTCATATGTGAGGTGCAGCATTTTTCCTACGACAACATTTTTTTTTTGCGTTTGGAAATAATAGCACCCTATTGGCCAAATGATTCTCCAATTATTTCCCCATGGCCCATAGAGTGCTGTTATTTCCAAACTTTAAAAATAAAATCCTTACCTCACAGGGATTATTATGTAACTCACCTGTAGAAAAGCCTGATTGTTATGTCATAGTATAATGAGATGCTAATATTATTTGTTATATGTTATACATATGTGTTATACATCAGCGTTGGAATTTCCCTATGGCCCTGAATCAGTAAACTTTCCTTAAAATATCTCCTGAAATCAAGGACCATGTTCACCTTCTAATTCATACTAAGGGGGTTATTTAAAAAGCGATGGCGCCAGGTAGCGCCCTGTAGCGGCAGGCAGCGTCTGGTGAACGCCGGACCCTGTACGCGAAACCACATTTATGAAAGAGAATCTGGTGAGCAACTCTAACAGCACCATGTAGCGTCACATGTATTATTACAGGCAGGTCAGTGTATAGCGACTCTAACAGCGCCATGTAGCGTCACATGTATTATTACAGGCGGGTCAGTGTATAGCACCTCTAACAGCGCCATGTAGCGTCACATGTATTATTACAGGCAGGTCAGTGTATAGCGCCTCTAACAGCGTCATGTAGCGTCACATGTATTATTACAGGCAGGTCAGTGTATAGCGCCTCTAACAGCGCCATGTAGCGTCACATGTATTATTACAGGTGGCTCAGCGTATAACGCCTCTAACAGCGCCATGTAGCGTCACATGTATTATTACAGGCAGGTCAGTGTATAGCGACTCTAACAGCGGCATGTAGCGTCACATGTATTATTACAGGTGGCTCAGCGTATAGCGCCTCTAACAGCGCCATGTAGTGTCACATGTATTATTACAGGCAGGTCAGTGTATAGCACCTCTAACAGCGCCATGTAGCGTCACATGTATTATTACAGGCGGCTCAGTGTATAGCACCTCTAACAGCGCCATGTAGCGTCACATGTATTATTACAGGCAGTTCAGTGTATAGCGCCTCTAACAGCGCCATGTAGCGTCACATATATTATTACAGGCAGGTCAGTGTATAGCGCCTCTAACAGCGCCATGTAGTGTCACATGTATTATTACAGGTGGCTCAGCGTATAGCGCCTCTAACAGCGCCATGTAGCGTCACATGTATTATTACAGGCAGGTCAGTGTATAGCGCCTCTAACAGCGTCATGTAGTGTCACATGTATTATTACAGGCAGGTCAGTGTATAGCACCTCTAACAGCGCCATGTAGCGTCACATGTATTATTACAGGCAGGTCAGTGTATAGCGCCTCTAACAGCGGCATGTAGCGTCACATGTATTATTACAGGCAGGTCAGTGTACAGCGCCTCTAACAGCGCCATGTAGTGTCACATGTATTATTACAGGCAGGTCAGTGTATAGCACCTCTAACAGCGCCATGTAGCGTCACATGTATTATTACAGGCAGGTCAGTGTATAGCGCCTCTAACAGCGCCATGTAGTGTCACATGTATTATTACAGGCAGGTCAGTGTATAGCACCTCTAACAGCGCCATGTAGTGTCACATGTATTATTACAGGCAGGTCAGTGTATAGCGCCTCTAACAGCGTCATGTAGCGTCACATGTATTATTACAGACAGGTCAGTGTATAGCGCCTCTAACAGCGTCATGTAGCGTCACATGTATTATTACAGGCAGGTCAGTGTATAGCACCTCTAACAGCGCCATGTAGTGTCACATGTATTATTACAGGCAGGTCAGTGTATAGCGCCTCTAACAGCATCATGTAGTGTCACATGTATTATTACAGGCAGGTCAGTGTATAGCGCCTCTAACAGCGCCATGTAGCGTCACATGTATGATTACAGGCAGGTCAGTGTATAGCACCTCTAACAGCGCCATGTAGTGTCACATGTATTATTACAGGCAGGTCAGTGTATAGCGCCTCTAACAGCATCATGTAGTGTCACATGTATTATTACAGGCAGGTCAGTGTATAGCGCCTCTAACAGCGCCATGTAGTGTCACATGTATGATTACAGGCAGGTCAGTGTATAGCACCTCTAACAGCGCCATGTAGTGTCACATGTATTATACAGGCAGGTCAGTGTATAGCGCCTCTAACAGCGCCATGTAGCGTCACATGTATGATTACAGGCAGGTCAGTGTATAGCACCTCTAACAGCGCCATGTAGTGTCACATGTATTACAGGCAGGTCAGTGTATAGCGCCTCTAACAGCGCCATGTAGTGTCACATGTATTATACAGGCAGGTCAGTGTATAGCGCCTCTAACAGCATCATGTAGTGTCACATGTATTACAGGCAGGTCAGTGTATAGCACCTCTAACAGCGCCATGTAGCGTCACATGTATTATTAGAGGCAGGTCAGCGTATAGCGCCGGCGCTCTAGGCTCAGCAGCGCCATGTAGTACCTGTCGCTCAGTGTCGCTCTCCCATACATTTCAATGGGGCTTCATTAGTTATGTATAAATAGTGTTTGGCATTTTTTTTTTGCTCCAATCATTGGCTCTAAAGTGTTAATGTCACAGTGTTATAACAATGTCATTCCATGTGTTAGCGCTTTGTTACTGGTGGATATGTGATCAAATACAGACTTTAATCACACAGCGTCTGGCGCTCTATGCTACAGCGCCCAGATCCAGAGCGCTGACGCTGTGTGTATGTGTAGTGTTTTGTTATATATGGTGTGGAGCGCCGAGTGCCGGATGCACTGAGCTGGCGTTACCTCTCGCTCGCTGCAGCGCTGTACTGTTGTTACAGTGCCCAACACACATCACATTCATCAACGCCAGCCAGGTTACTACAGTGACCGCAATGCTAGGTTACAGCGCCCGATACCCGCTTACATCATCTACTAGCGGTGGCTCTAAGTCCCACTATACAGACGCTCATCTGCCGATACCTGGCGCTAGTAGTGAATCAGCCCCCCCCCCCCCCCCCCCGGCCTGGTTCAAAGATGAGGAGAACATTACAGGAGGATATAAAGGCTGGAAACTGCTCCTATGGCCAGAAAAACGTGATCCAGCGGCTGTACGACCGAAGACTTACCTAAACTTTAGGTGATCAAAAGTGGGGTCTCCAACTTAGACCTCACTAAACAATCACAGGCCTCTACGGCCTCCTATTAAAAAATGCAAATGCACATAAGCTCTAGTAAGATTTTTCAGCATTTTTTCCTAATACGTAAAATATAAGCCCTAGTTACAATTCATAGTCCAGCTGCCAAGCTTCAGCAGAGGGATGGGAGCGGCTGTGAAGGAGGATGAGGACACGTTATGGCTGTAAAGGAGGGTGAGAACACATGATGGCTGTAAAAGATGGTTAGGACACATGACGGCTGTAAAGCAGGGTGAGGACACATGACGGCTGTAAAAGAAGGTTAGGACACATGACGGCTGTAAAGGAGGGTGAGGACACATGACGGCTGTAAAGGAGGGTGAGGACACATGACGGCTGTAAAGGAGGGTGAGGACACATGACAGCTGTAAAAGAAGGTTAGGACACATGACGGCTGTAAAAGAAGGTTAGGACACATGACGGCTGTAAAGGAGGGTGAGGACACATGACAGCTGTAAAAGAAGGTTAGGACACATGACGGCTGTAAAGGAGGGTGAGGACACATGACGGCTGTAAAAGAAGGTTAGGACACATGACGGCTGTAAAGCAGGGTGAGGACACATGACGGCTGTAAAAGAAGGTTAGGACACATGACGGCTGTAAAGCAGGGTGAGGACACATGACGGCTGTAAAGGAGGGTGAGGACACATGACGGCTGTAAAGGAGGGTGAGGACACATGACGGCTGTAAAGGAGGGTGAGGACACATGACAGCTGTAAAAGAAGGTTAGGACACATGACGGCTGTAAAGCAGGGTGAGGACACATGACGGCTGTAAAAGAAGGTTAGGACACATGACGGCTGTAAAGCAGGGTGAGGACACATGATGGCTGTAAAGGAGGGTGGGGACACATGACCGCTTTAAAGAATGGTGAGGACATATGATGGCTGTAAAGGAGGGTGAAAACACATCATGGCTGTAAAGGAGGGTGAGGACACATGACGGTTGTAAAGGAGGGTGAGGACACATCACAGCTGTAAAGGAGGGTGAGGACACATCACAGCTGTAAAGGAGGGTGGGGACACATGACCGCTTTAAAGAATGGTGAGGACATATGATGGCTGTAAAGGAGGGTGAAAACACATCATGGCTGTAAAGGAGGGTGAGGACACATGACGGTTGTAAAGGAGGGTGAGGACACATCACAGCTGTAAAGGAGGGTGAGGACACATCACAGCTGTAAAGGAGGGTGAGGAGGCATCACAGCTGTAAAGGAGGTGAGGAGACATCACAGCTGTAAAGGAGGGTGAGGACACATCACGGCTGTAAAGGAGGGTGAGGACATATGATGGCTGTAAAGGAGGGTGAGGACACATCACAGCTGTAAAGGAGGGTGAGGACACATCACGGCTGTAAAGGAGGGTGAGGACACATGACGGCTGTAAAGGAGGGTGAGGACACATGACGGCTGTAAAGGAGGGTGAGGACACATCACAGCTGTAAAGGAGGGTGAGGACACATCACAGCTGTAAAGGAGGGTGAGGACACATCATAGCTGTAAAGGAGGGTGAGGACACGTGACGGCTGTAAAAGAAGGGGGGGGCACACACTGGCTGTTAAGGAGGGTGAGGACACATCACCACCATCTTGCCAGCCGGCTATAAGCCATCCCCTGAAAATAAGCCCTTGTGCCTATTTTTGGAGCCAAAAATTAATACAAGCCCCGCCTTATTTTTTGTATTATTTAATTATGTAAAAACCTCATATACAGTAATTTTCCCGGAATTATTTATCGTTCATTTTGTATCACTGATTGAACAAAGAGACTGTGTCAGATTCCTCCAACCTCCTAAACTTTAGGGACATTTAATAAATGACTTTCATTGGCCAGGGGACGTCCTTTGGCTGTAAATGGCAGCATTAACTTCTACTCTCTTATTAGTCTTGTTGTTTATTTATAAAGCACCAACATAGTCCGTGACGCTGTACAACATACAAAAAGAGGCGTTAAGTCACCTGACTTATTCTGGGATCAGATTACAGCTGCTTTCAGGAAAGTTTCTGCTGCTGTCTTAAAGTGGACCAACACCCTCCCCTGATCGGCCTATAAGAATCTATAAGATTCCCGGACCTATCAGCTCCGATCATCCCCGATCGGGGTGCCCCGCTGTGTGAAACCCCCCAGAACCCCGAAAATCCTACCTGATCCTCGATCCAGCGACGCATGCGCGGGCTGCCGCCGCCACCCGCGCCGGCTGTTTGTGAATGGCCGGCGCGGGCGCACTCCCTGTAAGAGGGACGCGTGGGAGGCGGCGGAGGCCCGCGCTCAGCTTGTCCGGTGCTGCCTCTCCTTGTCCGTCGGCGGCGATTGGACGAGCGAGTCACGTGGGAGCGGGGTCAGGTGAGTTTTCGGGGCTTTCTGGGGGGTTTCACACAGCGGGGTGCCCCGCGGAAGTGGACCAATACCCAGGATAGTCAAAATCCTGGGTTTTGGTCCACTTTAAAAGAACAACATTTTATAAAGGATCTCACAGGAAAAAAAGAGGGAGGCTCCCCAAATCTTCCGATTGTCCCTCTGTCACCGAACTTACCGGAAGTATATATATATATACACACACACACACCAAGACAACTGGACTCCAACAGATGTACTTTGACTTGGATGAATGAGAACACACAAATATATATATATTAGTGAAGGCAACTGGATGCCAACAAATAATATGACCTGGTTGAATGAGAACTATATATATATGTATTTGTTCATTTCTATAGCGCCATCATCTTCCGTAGTGCTTTACAAGGTGTAAATAAATATATATATATATATATATATATATATGTGGATTAGTGAAGGCAACTGGATGCCAACACACTTAGGCCCTTATTTAACAAGGGATAGCGACAGATAGCGCCTGGTGAGCGACCGGTAATGACGGGCCCCGCCACGAGAACGCCGGCTCCCCACCACAATCACACATTTATCAAGCTGATCCTGCTTAGCGACTGAGATAGCGCCAGATAGCGACTCATTCATCATTATTCCAGCCTCAGCCCACAGCGCCAGCGTCCGACCTTGAACAGCGACAGGTAGGACCTCTCGCTACCTGGCGCTCTCCAATGCATTTCAATGGAACAATCTTTAAATATTCATAATTATTTCATATTAATGTTTTTTTTTTTTTTGTTTTTTTTTTAAATGTGAAAAATTCTGTGACCACTTCTGCAATGTTAGATATTTTTTTTAAGGAAAAAAAAAATAAATAACTTTGTGCAGAATTGATATTACAGGTCTAATATTAATGTATTCATATTATATTTTCCAAAAATATGGTTGTTTGGGGGTTAAAAAACGACTTTTAACCCATCGCCGCCGGCGCTCTGGGGTTTAAACAAGCATTTCACAGCGCGAGAATTTTTTGAGCGTGATTTGTTAATGAATATGCTGGGAGCCGGTCGCTATGGCCAGTCGCTATCATGAGCTCCCATACAGCGCGGATCCGGTCAAATAGCGACTCCTCACCCAATATTCAACATTACTGCACACCGACTGAGTCGCTGTCAACAACCGAACAGCGGCAAAGCACAGCGACTACTAGCGGGCGCTGTGAAAATACTGCTACAGTCGCTCAACTGTCGCTACCTGACGCTATTAATGAATCGGCCTCATAATATGACCTGGATGAATGAGAACATATATATATATTAGTTAATTTCTATAGTGCTTTACAAGGTATGGATATAAATGTATATATATATATATATATATATATATATATATATATATATATATATATACATATATATATATATATATGGATTAGTGAAGGCAACTGGATGGCAACACACATAATATGACCTGGTTGAATGAGAACCTTTATAATATATATATATATATATATATATATATATATATATATATATATATATATTTAGTTTCTATAGCACCATCATCTTCCATACTGCTTTACAAGGTGTATATATATACATATATATATGGATTAGTGAAGGCAACTAGACAGCAGCACACATAGTATGACCTGGTTGAATGACAACTATAATATATATATATATATATATATATATATATATATATATATATATAGTTGTTAATTTCTATAGCGCCATTTACTTCCTTAGTGTTTTACAAGGTATGGATACATTGTATAGCTGTAGGAGTTTAGTTGCCTTGATTTTTATTTATCCCTATATATACCCCGTTTCCCTGAAAATAAGCCCTAAATACAATTTAAAATCCAGCTGCCAGGCTTCAGCAGAGGGACAGGAGAGGCTGTAAAGGAGGGTGCGGACATATTATGGCTGTAAAGGAGGGTGAGGACACATCAAGTCACACAGGTAAGCTTGTCTTTGTCGGGTTGTGGAATGTCTGATCTCTTCTCTGCTCACTCACGGTACATCAGTTGCCTTGACTTACTCATATATATATATTTATATATAATTTATCATGTGCGTCTGTTAGCAACAGTTTTGTGGCTATAGCACAAGCTTCGGAGCGCCGCCATTCCCGTCCTAGCTGGCACTGTGCTGGGCATTACATTGGCACTAGCAAGCTGTGTGCAGAACGCTACGAATTAGCTTTGATTGTTGTGCTAGGTATTGTCAGCGCCTGTTGGACCCACTGGCCGATTATCCCAGCGCCAGGGAGCGCCACTTGGTCCCGCCATTATTCTGGCAGCATATTTATGACATTTTTCCTCCTTGAAATCCTTGGTGCTGTATTTTTCCCGGCGCTGGTCGGCATTTCGGCATTACCATTACAAGAAATGGCTGCTGGGGACAAACTTTGCAGTGCGTTTAGGTTGTGTTTTGGTACTTGGCGTCCAAATTACACATTGTCCTGCGTTTCCATTACTGACAAGTCACAATGCAAGTTCCATACAAATAAATGTGTGTAATATTAATTATAAGCATTAAACACTACAATCCAGTTCTGCCCATTGTGCTCTATGGGATCTTGTGCTACAGAAACGGGTTTCATCTGGCGCTGCTTCAACCGGAGCGCGCGGCGCTGCACCATTTTCTGCACTAGGGTTAAATAAGGCGTCAGTCGGCGCCCGCATTAGCGCTGCCATTTTTTTTTATTTCTTGAATTGGATGCTCAGGGCTGTTGAGGTCAGAAAAGTGGTGCTGACACTTCATAAATACGGCTATATATATATATATATATATATATGAAGTTTCTCATTCATCCAGGTCGTGGTATATCTGTAGGAGTTTGGTTGGCTTGATTTATTCATATATATATATATATATATATATATATATATATATATATATATATATATACAGAAAGAGAGAGAGAGAAATAAATAGGGGTTCTCAATACTGGTTGACTTGATTTTATTTATATATATATATATATATATATATATATATATATATATATATATATATATAATGTTTGGGGTTTTTTTGGTGAGAGAGAGAGGCTCTCATTCATACAGGTCATGGTATATCTGTAGGAGTTTGGTTGGCTTGATTTATTCATATATATATATATATATATATATATATATATATATATATATATACAGAAAGAGAGAGAGAGAAATAAATAGGGGTTCTCAATACTGGTTGACTTGATTTTATTTATATATATATATATATATATAATGTTTGGGGGTTTTTTGGTGAGAGAGAGAGGCTCTCATTCATACAGGTCATGGTATATCTGTTGGAGTCTGTATATATATATATATATATATATATATATATATATATATACAGAAAGAGAGAGAGAGAGAGAGAGGGAAAGAGGGGTTCTCAATACTGGTTGGCTTGATTATATATATATATATATATTTTTTTTTTTTTTTTTTTTTTTGGTGCGAGAGAGAGATGGGCTCTCAATCATCCAGGTCATGGTATATCTGTAGGAGTTTGGTTGGCTTGATATATATATATATATATATATATATATATATATATATATATTTTTTTTTTTTTTTTTGGAGAGACAGAGGGGTTCTCATTCATCTAGGGCCTAGGCCATGATTCTAGGTTATGGTATATTCGAGTCCAGTTGCCTTGATATATATGTATAAGTGTGTGTGTGGCACCCTAATGATTCTTCTGCTTTTTCTCTCTCTCTGTTGCACTTCAGGAAGGTGAGCCTCCTCAGGTGTGGGCATGCTGTGACCTCTAGTCCCCGAGGGGCTTGTCACTGCCTCCTGGTGGACGTGTCCTGCCCCTGCTGCACACTGCCTATCTGTGGGCACCCCCTTTGTCTGTCTATAGGCAGCTTTAGATGGAGGATGACTGGTGCCCCCCAGCCCACCTCATGTCAGCCCTGGGGGCAGCAGCACAGGAGAGGCGGATGGGGGGTAGAGGAGCCCTCTGGTGTTAATTAGAAGCTGGGAGGAGGGGGGGGGGTCTGTCTGCTGCAGCTCTGGGTGGTCTGAGCCTGATAAACACACAGAGCCCCTCCAGTGTTACCTATAGCCAGGAGAATAGGGGGGGGGGTCTCGTTTTACAGCTCACCCACTTCACTCAATGATCTGCTGAAAGGCCACTTTGTGCCGCTGGGTGCCCACCCATGCCACCCTTATGTGACGTCACCGACCTCAGACACCCCCCAGACTCTCATTACGCTACAGGGTGCTCCTATGCTTGGCACTGTGATGGAAATACTTCACTGACCCCAAAATATCACCACTTGTGGGACCCAAAATCCCACTAAATAGCTGACCGCAGTAACCACAATAACCACCAGCCACAGATTAACATCAGCTCATCACCCGCCTGGGCCAAAGCTGCCCAGAACACCCGTAAAATAAGCCAGGGGGTTATCTGACAAGGGTGACCCGAACACTGCCCCCCACCAGCAGCCAATCACAGCCTGACTCATTACATTTGCCAGAATCTGGGTCATGTTGGGCGACCGAAAACCACAAAGTGGCCCTAAAAATATCAATCTTA
>CM051241.1:6023183-6108183 GCA_027917425.1 Gastrophryne carolinensis
AAATCAAGGGGGGATGTCTGCACTATAATACAATGGCCACAAAACCCTCGCCTGGAGCCCAGGAGCTGACACTCTTTTCATGTCTGTGTAGTTCTCTAACAGGAGAGAGACTGACCTCAGGAGCTTACAATCTTCTAATCATATAAGATAGAGAGAGGCGCTGATTGTCCCAAGAGCTGACACTCTTCATGTCTCTAACAGGAGAGACCACAGGATCTTACAATCTTTGGATCATATCAGGATAGAGAAAGGAGCTGATTGGCCAAGGAGCTTACAAACGTTTTCGTACATGGGATTAACTCTTTCCTGACCACCAAACGCATCAAACATCCCAGGAGCTTACAGTCCTTTTTTTTTCGCCTGCGTCTGTATGAAACCATTCTATACAACGAGAAAGCGAGATACTGGCCCCAGGAGCTTACACTCTTTTAATTCCTGCCTGCCTCCAACCATTTAGTTCTGTAACGGGATAGAAAGGGAGAAAGAGAGAGACTAATTGCAGGAGTTTACAATCGATTAATGCCTCTGCCTTACTCCAATCATTGTACCAAGATAAAGAGAGAAAGGCTGGTCCCAGGAGCTTACAATCGTGCTTTTCTCCAATACTTTTATTATATAACAGGAGGGAAAGAGCATGAGAGACTGACCCCAAGAGCTTACATCACTGAAAAGGCTTATCCAATAGTTTCCTTTTTCGACTGGAGAAAGATTTGCCCCAGAAGCTTACACTCAGGAAGCCTACACCTGTAATGAAGATTTTCCTGACCACCAAACTCGTGGCCAATACCTTCTTCCTGACCACAGGAGCTTACACATTTTAATTATAATGTATTAAATCCTTTATCAGGCACCTTTGAGCTGAAACAGATTGACCCCAGGAGCTTACAGTTCTATAATATTAGAAAGAGAGAGAGAGAGACTGACCCCTGTCTCTATATTAAATCAGTTCAATACCGGAAGAGAAAGAGACTGACCCCAGGAGCTTACAGTTCGATAATATTAGTAAGAGAGAGATTGGCCCCGGCCCCTATATTGAATCTGTTCCATACTAAAAGAGAGAGACTGGCCCCAGGAGCTCACAATCTTTAATGCCTGTATCTGTATCAAACCCTTATCTGACGCCTTTGTAATGCAATAGATTGACCCCAGCCCCAGGAGCCTACAATCTTTTATTCAGATTACCCAACCACACACCTGGTCACAATGGATAGAGCTACACAACCTCCACAGATTCCAGTTATTTTCTCCTAAAAGAAAAAAAAAATAGACAAGTTTTTGGAAAGTTAATTGAAAGTTTAATTTGTGATGTTAAATGCTGATACATTTTGAAAAGGAGTGGGCCTTTAATGACCCCAGGAGCTTACAAACTTTTATCCTGCCCCCCCCCCCCCCCCCACACACACACACACACACACACACACACACACACACACACACACACACACACACACACACACATAGTTCACCATCTATAAAATTACAAACCCATCATTTATCCCAATGTTTCCCATTTTATAAAAGTTTTACAACAACTTCAAAAGTTGTATAGAGAAATTTGGGATAGCGGGACCTTTAATGACCCCCAAGAGCTTACAATCTTTTATTCAGACCCCCCTCCCCCACCTACAGATCGACGCGCCCCCCCCCCCCACACATACCTATAGATCACCATCGATAGAATTACAAAACTATTATTTATCCCAATGTTTTCCCTTTTATACAAGTTTTACAACAGTATCAACAGTTGTATAGTTGTATAGTGTCATTTGGAATATCGGGACCTTTAATGACCCCCAGAGCTTACAATCTTTTATTCAGACCCCCCTCCCCCGCCTACAAATCGACGCCCCCCACACACACACCTATAGATCACCATCGATAGTATTATAAAACCATCATTTATCCCAATGTTTTCCCTTTTATAAAAGTTTTACAAGAACTTTAAAAGTTGTATAGAGAAATTTGGGATATCGGGACCTTTAATGACCTCCAAGAACTTACAATCGTTTATTCAAATCCCACCTCCCCCACCTATCGACGCCGATTGAATTACAAAACCACCATCTATCCCATTTTTTTCACTTATAAAAGTTTGACAAACGTTTTTAGAAAGTGGAAGAATAAAAGTTTTACAGTCCAGATTAAAAAATAGAGCGGTGGCGATGCCTTTAATGACCCCAGGAGCTTACAATATTATATTAAACTCACACACACCTATAGATCCCCATCACAAAAAAACAGTCATTTCTTTTAAAAAAAAAAAACATTTGGGAAAGTTGAATACAAGTTACACATTAAGAAGAATTGCGGCGCCATTTATGACCCCAGAAGCTTACAATCTTTTATTCTGACACACACACACACACCTTTAGTTCACAGATCCTTTAGTTCCCTTTAGATCCCAGCTATCTCGTACAGTAAAAGTTTGACGCAAGCCTATATAAAGTATAATAAAAGTTCTAAATCCGGGATTTAAAAAAAAAATAGCGACATCTTTAATGACCCCAGGAGCTCACAATCTTATATTCAGATCCCCCCTTCCTCCACATCTATAGATCACAATCGCGAGAGCTTCAAAATAACCATTTATTACAATGTTTCTCCTTTGTATAAAAGTTTGACACAAGTTTCTGGAAAGTGGAATAAAATGTATAAATTCGGGATTTTTTAAAGAATGATGGCGGTGCTTTTTTTGACCTCGGGAGCTTACAATCTTATATTCAAATCACATCGATAGATCACCATCGATAGGGCGCCTTTAATGACCCCAAGAGCTTACAATCTTTTATTCTGCCCCCCCCCCCCCCCACACACACATACACACCTATAGATCACCACCAATAGAATTACAAAACCACCTATCTACCCATCCATCTATCGTAATTTTACCCTCGTTTAAAAGTTGAATAAAAGTTCTAAATTCGCAATGGCGGGACCTTTAATGACCCCAGGAGCTTACAGTCTTATAATCATATTCACACAAACATGCACACACCTATAGATCACCGTGGATAAAGCCACAAAACGACCGCCGATCCCAGTTATTTCCTCCTGAGAAGTTTTGCAAAGTTGAAAACAAAGTTCTAAGTTCGAGATTTAAAAAAATCGGTAGCGGCGCCTTTAAGAACCGCACGAGTATATACATCACCAGAGATAGAGCTACAAAAACTATCCCAGTTATCTTCTCCTATAAAAGTTTTTGGAAAGTTGAATCTAAAAGTTCTACATTCAGCATTTAAGAAAAAATAGCGGCGATGGCGCCTTTAAGGGCCCCAGGAACTTACAACCTCATAGATTTCACCTACACACACACCTATAGATCGTCTACCATAGAGCTACAACAACGACCCCAGCTATCGCCTCCTACAAAAGTTGGAGAAGTTTGAAAACAGTTTGGAGAAGTTTGGAAAGTTGAACAAGTAAAATAAAAGTTTTAATTTCGGGATTTTTATTTTTAAAAATAGCGGCGGTGGCGCCTTTAAAGATCCCAGGAGCTTACACTCTTATATTCAGACCCCCCCTTCAGCTATAGATCGCCAACCATAGAGGCAACAAATCGACCTCCAATCCCAGTTATCTAGAAAAAAAAAAGTTTGACACAAGTTAAATAAAAGTTTTAATTTCGGGATAAAAAAAATAGCGGCGGCTGCGCCTTTAACAACCCCAGGAGCTTACAATCTTATATTCAGACCCCCCTTCATCTATAGCTCGCCATCTATAGAGCCACAAATCGACCTCCGATCCTAATTGTCTAGAAAAAAAAAAAAAAGTTTGACACGAGTTCTAATTTCAGGATTTAAAAAAAATAAAATAAATAATAATAAAAAATAATAATAATAATAATAGCGGCAGCGGCACCTTTAAGAACCCCATGAGCTAACAAGCTTACATTCAAACCCCTTCACCTATATTTCGCTATCCATAGAGCCAACAAATCTACCCCCGATCCTAGTTATCTAGAAAAAAACACGAGTTAAATAAAAGTTCTAATTTCGGGATTTAAAAAAAATAAAAATAATAATAGAGGTGACGGCATCTTTAAGGACCACAGGAGCTTACAATCTTATATCTCCCTATCACCTATAGAGCCACAAATAGACCTCGGATCCCAGTTATCAAGAAAAAAAAAAGTTAAATAAAAGTTCAGGATTTAAAAAAATAAATACATAAATAAATAAATAAATAAAAAAGAAGAGCAGTGGCGTCGCCTTTAAGAACCCCAAGAGC
The DNA here is from genome assembly GCA_027917425.1 of Gastrophryne carolinensis. Lineage (NCBI taxonomy): Eukaryota > Metazoa > Chordata > Amphibia > Anura > Microhylidae > Gastrophryne > Gastrophryne carolinensis. The sequence goes on from CM051241.1 coordinate 6,027,411, forward strand.
TTACAATCTTATATTCAGTTAGCCATTCCTAGAGCCACAATTCGACCACCGATCCTAGTTATGTAGAAAAAAAAAGTTAAATAAAAAGTTGGGGATTTAAAAAAAAATAAATACATAAAAAAAAAAAAAGAAGAGCAGTGTCGGCTTCTTTAAGGACGCCAGGAGCTAACAATCTTAGATCGTCCCATCACCTATAGACCCACAAAACTATCAGATCCTAATCAGATCTTAGTTATCTAGAAAAAAAGTTAAATAACAAGTTCGAGATTTAAAAAAAAAAAAAAAGAGAGCAGTGGGGTCGCTTTTAAGAACCCCAAGAGCTTACACCCTTCTATTCAGTTCGCCAGCCATAGAGCCACAAATCGACCTCCGATCCTAGTTATCTAGAAAAAAAAAAAGTTAAATAAAAAGTTCGAGATTAAAAAAAAACAAAAAGGGAGAGAGCAGTGGCGTCGCCTTTAAGAGAACCCCAAGAGCTTACACTCTTATATTCAGTTCACCATCCTTAGAGCCACAAACCGACCTCCGATCCTAGTTATCTAAAAAAAAAAGTTTGACACAAGTTAAATAAAAGTTCTAATTTCGTGATTTCACAAAAAAATAAAAAATAAAAAAAAACAGCGGTGGCGTCGCCTTTAAGGACCCCCCTCCCCAAAGCTGTCCTAAACTGGAGAAAAGGGTATAAGGAGGAGGGAGGGGTTTTGTGGGCGGGGCCAAGAGCCTTCTTACGTCCGAGCAAGAAGAGCCGACAGACGCCGATGACTTGAGAGATAAGTATAAGGCGCAGCAGCTTCGGACGCTCAAACCGGAGGAGCTTGATGAAGGGTTAGCACACACCGAGTGGAGCTGCTCAGCCGGGTGCTGCGCTTATATAGGAGAAGAAAAAGGGACCCCCCAGAGGATCGGAGTCTGCTCACCCAGAGGACTTACCTAGACACAGATAGAGCTCCCACACCGGGAAAAGGACGTGACCGAACTCCCCCATCCCGTGGGATCGCACACAGCGAGTGGAGCTGCTCAGCCGGGTGCTGCACTTAAGGGACCCCCCAAAGGAGCGGAGTCTGCTCACCCAGAGGACTTACCTAGACACAGATAAAGCTCCCACACCGGGAAAAGGACGTGACCGAACTCCAGCTCCCACACCAGGAAAAGGACCGAACTCCCATTCCGTGGGATCGCGAAGCATAGACATGACCGCGGAGCTGGCTCAGCCGCCGCCTCCTCAGCAGGCTCCCGCCCAGAGCAGCCCGGTATCCGGGGCGGAAAAGCAACAGAGTCCGGTTATGGAATCGGCCTCCGCCGCCGTGAAGACCAAAAAAAGCACAGCGGGTATCCGACGACCGGAAAAGCCGCCCTATTCGTACATCGCTCTTATCGTGATGGCGATACAGAGTTCGCCCAGCAAACGACTCACCCTGAGCGAGATCTACCAGTTCCTTCAGTCGCGCTTCCCTTTCTTTCGAGGTTCGTATCAGGGCTGGAAAAATTCGGTTCGGCACAACCTTTCCCTAAACGAATGTTTCATCAAATTGCCCAAGGGTCTGGGCCGGCCCGGCAAGGGCCACTACTGGACCATCGACCCGGCCAGCGAGTTCATGTTCGAGGAAGGTTCGTTCCGCAGGAGGCCCAGAGGGTTCCGAAGGAAGTGTCAGGCCCTGAAGCCCATGTACAGCATGATGAACGGCCTGGGCTTCAGCCCTTTGCCCCCGGATTCGTACGGGTTCCAGAGTTCGGGAGCCGGAGGACTTTCCTGCCCGACCTTGGAACCGCCGGGGTTGGGCATGATGAACGGTCACGTGGACGGTATGGGGCTGCCGGCCCACGCGGTCTCACAACACGCGTATATGGGAGGCGGCTCCGCGGGGGGCGACTACCCGGCTCCGCACCACCACGACTCAGGCTCTCCGCTGCTCGGGGGAGGGGGCGTCATGGAGCCGCATTCAGTCTATTCCAGCCCCGCAGCCGCCGCCTGGCCCCCAGCATCGTCCGCCCTGTCCGGAGGGGCCCCTTATATCAAGCAACAGCCGCTGTCCCCCTGCAACGGGGCCGGCAACGGCCTCTCCTCCCATTCCATGGAACAGCCTTACCTGCACCAGAGCAGCCACCACGCCAGCCCCACCGACCTGCAAGGTAAGTGCCCCGCACCCAACACCACCACTGATAGGGGGGGGGTACATACTTTCTCCACCTCTGCCAGGCTGCCCACAATAGGGTAAATGCATAGTAATAGTTCAAGGCTGCTGAGCTTGCTGCAACTTAATTGAAGGGGCTTTGCTCGTGATACTATTGAAGCAATAAATCAAGGCAACTGGGCTTGCTGCAATTTAATTGAAGGGGTTTTGCAACTTGTATTTTACATATATTTAATACTATAATAATATAATAATATATAATACTTATACATAGTAATAGTTCAAATTAACTGGGCTTGCTGAATTTTAATTGAAGGGGTTTTGCTAGTGATCCAATTGAAGTAATAGATCAGGGCAACTGGACTTGCAGCCCCACCGACCTGCAAGGTGAGTGCCCCGCACCCAACACCACCACTGACACCAAAGAAGGGGGGGGGGGTACATACTTTCTCCGCCTCTGGCAGGCAACCCATCTAGCTCGGGGTATATGCATAGTAATAGTTCAAGGCGACTGGGCTTGCTTAATTTTACCTGAAGGGGCTTTGCTAGTGATCCAATTGAAGTAATAAAACAAGGCAACTGGACTTGCTGCATTTTAATTGAAGGGGTTTTGCAACTTGTATAAATAGTGATTGAGCTGCTCCCACCCCCCTTTATTCAACTTGTATTTTACTTATACGTTTAATTTAGTAGTGATTCCATTTGAATTAATACATTAATACAAGGCAACCTGTATTTTACTTATACTCATAGTAAAAGTTCAAGGCAACTGGGCTTGCTGCAAATTAATTGAAGGGGTTTTGTGATCCCGTTTGAAGTAATGCATCAAGGCATTACTTATAGTAGGGGGGTTTCCATAGTAATCGTTCAAGGCAACTAGGCTTGCTGATTTTAATTGAAGGGGTTGAAGGGGGTGATCCATTTTAAAGTAATACATCAAGACAACTTGTATTTTACTTATACTCAGGGTATGTCCATAATAATAATAGTTCAAGGCGACTGGACTTGCTGCAATTTAATTGAAGAGGTTTTGCTAGTGATCCAGTTTCAAGTAATACATCAAGGCAACTTGTATTAATAAATGTATTATAATAATAGTTCAAAGCAACTGGGCTTGCTGCAATTTAATTGAAGAGGTTTTGCTAGTGATCCTATTTGATGTAACACATTGAGGCAACTTGTATTTCACTTATATTCAGTGTATATTCATAGTAATAGTTCAAGGCAACTGGGCTTCCTGAAATTTAATCGAAGGGGGTTTTGTGATCCCGTTTGAAGTAATACATCAAGGCAACTTGTATTTTATTTATAGTCGGGGTATATTCATAGTAATAGTTCAAGGCAACTGGACTTGCTGCTTTTGTCTTGAAGCTGCTTTGCTAGTCATCCAGCTGGACTTTTGCTATTCATGCAACTGGTAGTAATAAATCAAGGCAATTGGACTTGCTGCATGTTAACTAAACCTCTTAAAGTGGACCAACACCCAGGATTTTGACTATCCTGGGTATCCACTTTAAAGAAAATGACAGGACCCAGCCGTTCTCTAGCATCATAACATCAATGCCAGGACGATAATCGATAGCATTCTAGCCAGTCAACTGGACTTGCTTTCTATTTAGTAATCTGACAGTTAGTAATGAAATCAAGGCAGCTGGACTTACTCAATTCCATTTTTTCAGCTAGTCCTTTAAATAGCTTTGGCAACTGGACTTGCAGTATTTTTGTAAAGACATTTTGCGAAGTGTCCCTAATAAAAATACAGCAAGTCCAGTGGCCTGGATGTATTGTACTACCAGGCAGGTCATTAGAGAAGCACAGGGGGCCTAACAGAGCTGCAAGGTGACTGGTTGCCATTGGACACTGGCTGCCATAGCTTGTTGGTTGTCATGGGATACTGGATGTGATAGCTTGTTGGTTGTCATTAGATACTGGCTGTCATAGCTTGTTGGTTGCCATGGGATACTGGATGTGATAGCTTGTTGGTTGTCATTAGATACTGGCTGCCATAGCTTGTTGGTTGTCATGGGATACTGGATGTCATAGCTTGTTGGTTATCATAAGACACTGGCTGTCATAGCTTGTTGGTTGTCATGGGACACTGGCTGTCATAGCTTGTTGCTTACCATGGGATACTGGCTGTCATAGCTTGCTGCTTACCATGGGATACTGGCTGTCATAGCTTGCTGCTTACCATGGGATACTGGCTGTCATAGCTTGTTGCTTACCATGGGATACTGGCTGTCATAGCTTGCTGCTTACCATGGGACACTGGCTGTCATAGCTTGCTGCTTACCATGGGATACTGGCTGTCATAGCTTGTCGGTTATCATGAGACACTGGCTGCGATAACTTGTTGGTTGTCATGGGATACTGGCTGTCATAGCTTGTTGGTTATCATAAGACACTGGCTGTCATAGCTTGCTGCTTGCCATGGGATACTGGCTGTCATAGTTTGTTGGTTGTCATGGGATACTGGCTGTCATAGCTTGCTGCTAGTCATGGGACACTGGCTGTCATAGCTTGCTGCTTACCATGGGATACTGGCTGTCATAGCTTGCTGCTAGCCATGGGACACTGGCTGTCATAGCTTGCTGCTTACCATGGGATACTGGCTGTCATAGCTTGCTGCTTACCATGAGACACTGGCTGTCATAGCTTGCTGCTTGCCATGGGATACTGGCTGTCATAGCTTGCTGCTTACCATGGGATACTGGCTGTCATAGCTTGCTGCTTGCCATGGGACACTGGCTGTCATAGCTTTCTGCTTGCCATAGGACACTGGCTGTCATAGCTTGCTGCTTACCATGGGATACTGGCTGTCATAGCTTGCTGCTTGCCATAGGACACTGGCTGTCATAGCTTGTTGGTTGCCATAGGATACTGGCTGCCATAGCTTGCTGCTTGCCATGGGATACTGGCTGTCATAGCTTGTCGGTTATCATGAGACACTGGCTGCCATAACTTGTTGGTTGTCATGGGATACTGGCTGTCATAGCTTGTTGGTTATCATGAGCCACTGGCTGTCATAGCTTGCTGCTTGCCATGGGACACTGGCTGTCATAACTTGCTGTTTGCCTGGGATACTGGCTGCCATAGCTTGTTGCTTGCCATGGGATACTGGCTGTCATAGCTTGTTGGTTGCCATGGGACACTGGCTGTCATAGCTTGCTGCTTGCCATGGGACACTGGCTGTCATAGCTTGCTGCTTGCCATGGGATACTGGCTGTCATAGCTTGCTGCTTGCCATGGGATACTGGCTGTCATAGCTTGCTGCTTACCATGGGACACTGGCTGCCATAGCTTGTTGGTTATCATGAGACACTGGCTGTCATAGCTTGCTGCTAGCCATGGGACACTGGCTGTCATAGCTTGCTGCTTGCCATGGGACACAGGCTGTCATAGCTTGCTGCTTGCCTTAGGACACTGGCTGTCATAGCTTGCTGCTTGCCATGGGACACTGGCTGTCATAGCTTGTTGGTTATCATGAGACACTGGCTGTCATAGCTTGCTGCTTGCCATGGGACACTGGCTGCCATAGCTTGTTGGTTATCATGAGACACTGGCTGTCATAGCTTGCTGCTTGCCATGGGACACAGGCTGTCATAGCTTGCTGCTTGCCATGGGACACTGGCTGTCATAGCTTGCTGCTTGCCATGGGACACTGGCTGTCATAGCTTGCTGCTTGCCATGGGACACTGGCTGTCATAGCTTGCTTCTTGCCATGGGACACTGGCTGTCATAGCTTGCTGCTTGACATGGGCTGTCATAGCTTGTTGCTTGCCATGGGATACTGGCTGTCATAGCTTATTGGTTGCCATGGGATACTGGCTGTCATAGCTTTTTGGTTGCCATGGGATACTGGCTGTCATAGCTTTTTGGTGGCCATGAGACACTAGCTATTATAGGATGTCATATTGTTAATTGTTGGCGGTTGCTAGTTGCCATAGGAAACGGGTTGCCCTGTGTTGCAGTTTGACAGGGACAGGGATTACTTGTTGCCATGGGTTACTGGTTATGATTGGCATGCTGGTTGTCATGGGATACCGGTTATCATAGCTTGCTGGTTGTCATGGGTAATGGTTATTATAACACATTGCCAGGTAAAACAAGGTGCCCTTTAATAGTGTAGGACAGAGGGTTAGTTATTTGTTGGGGCCACATGGTTGATTGGTTGCTGAGCTTGCTGGTTGTCTAGGTTACTGATGGCCATGGGATACAGGATGTCACACCTCATCATTTGACAGGTATGGCTTGTTGCCGTGGGAGAAAGTTGCCATATAATATAATGTAAGAGGGATTAGTAGATTAGTAATGGAGTCGTCATGGGTGATTGGTTGCTGAGCTTGCTGGTTGCCATAGGCGACTGGTGGCTATGGGATACAGGATGTCAGGCCTCATCCTTTGACTTATTGCCATGGGAGAAAGTTGCCATGCAATTTAACAGGGATTTGTAATATGGTTACCATGGTGAGTGGTTGCCAAGGTTACTGGCTGCGAATTGGTAGTTAGTGGTCCATAGACCGCTTATTTTTAGGGCAGTGGTCGGCCAATCAGCGGACAGCCCGCATTGCTGGCAGATGAGCTCAAGCAGATGAAAAAAAGGGGGGGGGGGCAGGGACAATCAGAAGGTGGGATGTGGGACAGGGGGTCATGGTAGCAGTTAGTGTGGTGCCACCAGGGCTGCAGTCGGGGCAATTAAGGCTTCACAGGGGTCTGTCTGAGGGCCCCGGGCAACTGCTGCCTGGGGGAGGTGATGTATCAAACTGCCCCAGACCCCCTCCCCTATGCTGTTCCTATTCTTCTCCCCATTTATCCCCCTATGATCAATTTTATTTTAATCTTGGGATCTTTATATTAAATATAGGACTTGGTAAAGGAAATGTCAGATCAAATCGAAAAGGAAAAGCTCGGCCAATAATCAATCGACTACTTATTCATTATCTGCGGCTACTAATATGTAAAATAATAAAAACAGTAATAATTTAGTGACCCAGATTATTGAAAGATATCAAAACCGGTCACTGGTGCTGAACCCCGACCCCAGTCACAAGTAGAACGAGGATACATATAAATCTATTATTCAAATTAGTATGATATTATAATTATTAATAATACCAACGGTACTACTACTGCTAATAATAAGAATTTGGTGACCCAGATTCTTGAAAGGTATCAAAACCGGTCACTGGTGCTGAACCCCGACCCCAGCCACAAGTAGAACGAAGATACATATAAAAACTATTTTACATATTAGTATAATATATTTATTATGAATATTAACAGTACTGCTACTGCTACTTATACTACTACTACTAATAATAATAATTTAGCGGCCCAGATTCTTGAAAGGTATCAAAACCAGTCACTGGTGCCGAACCCCGACCCCAGCCACAAGTAGAACGAGGATACATAGAAAAACTATTATTCAAATTAGTATAATATATTAATTATTAATAACAGTACTGCTACTAATAATAATTTTGTGAATCAAATTCATGGAAGGTATCAAAACCGGTCACAAGCAGAATGGATAAATATAGAAATTATTATTCATGTTATTATATATTATTTGTTAACTATAACGGCAGTAGTAATAATGATAACTGATAATAGGAATTGCTATTTATTAATAATAACAGTAACAATAATTATAACTGAGTAGCAGTAAAAAGCGCCAGTGGTCAAATGGCATCAAAACTGGTTACCGCTGCCGAACCTCCACAACCGCCTACATATAGACACCCATATACGTCCTATTATTGTATAATTTAGTTAATAATAAGAGTAATAATAATATTATCTGAAACTAGGAAGCGCTATTTATTAATAACAACTGTAACAATAATAACAATAATAACTGACTAGTAACAGCCAGTGGTCAAATGGCATCAAAACTGGTCATCGGTGCTGAACCCCCTCAACCTCCTACATATAGACACTAATATACGTCTTATTATTGTATAATGTAATTAATAATAATAACAGTAGCAATAATATTATCCGAAACAAGGAAGCGCTATTTATTAATAATGACAGCAGTAACAATAATAACTGACTAGTAGTAAGAAGAGCCAGTGGTCAAATGGCATCAAAACTGGTCATCGGTGCTGAACAGAAAAATTAGGATATATAAACACTAATATTCGCCTTATTACAGTATATATATTAATTATTAAGAACAACAACAGTAGCTATAATAACAACAATAACCGACAATAATAGAATGGCCACATACCTTTCCCTTGAGGTTAGGGGCCTCTGACATCCTGGCCGGCGGGGTGGAGGCAGATGGCAAAGGGTTAATTAGGAGAGGTCACGGAAACAAGACATCCGATTGGTAATAGGTTATTGTTTAAAGACACACACACACTTATTAGAGGCTTGTATGGTCACTTTTATAATTTACAATTACACATCACATCTGATTTGGGCCAAGGGATGGTATGCCCCCTCCCCATCTCTCCCCAGGGGCCCCCTAATTGCCCCAGTGTGGGGTCGGGAAGTTTTCAGGTTCTTTAATAACTTTCTAATAACTGAAAACAGTAACCACAGATCTGAAACTGTAATTGGTGACAGCTCTGTAACCCAATAAGGGATGACAGTTACTATAGAGAACATGCAGTACAAATATAATACAATATATATTATATTACATTAACTTATATTAGAATATATGTATAATATAATATACCATAATATGATATACTTCACTGCATAATATAACTGTATATATTCATATATACATAGCACAGTGTATAATATAATGCAAAACACACTGTATACTCTAACGTACTGTATAATCAAATCTAACACACTGCATAATCGAATATCTAATATACTATATAATAAATTCTAACATAACACAGTGTATAATATATACAAAACCCTCTCTATACTATAATGTACTGTATAATTTAATCTAACACACTGCATAATCTAATATACTGTATAATATATTCTAACATAACACAGAGTATAATAGAATACATATATGTACTGTATAATCTAATCTAACAAACTGCATAATCGAATATCTAATATACTATATAATATATTCTAACATAACACAGTGTAAAATATATACAAAACCCTCTCTATACTATAACGTACTGTATAATCTAATCTAACACACTGCATAATTGAATATCGAATATACTATATAATATATTCTAACATAACACAGTGTATAATATATACAAAACCCTCTCTATACTATAATGTACTGTATAATTTAATCTAACACACTGCATAATCTAATATACTGTACAATATATTCTAACATAACACAGTGTATAATAGAATACATATATGTACTGTATAACCTAATCTAACACACTGCATAATATAATATCTATAATATCTAATATACTGTATAATATATTCTAACATAACAGTGTATAATACATATATGTACTGTATAATCTAATCTAACACACTGCATAATCTAATATCGAATATGCTGTATAATATATTCTAACATAACACAGTGTATAATACAAAACACACTGTATACTATAATGTATACTATAATGCTCTGTATAATCTAATAATCTAATCTAATTTGAAATACTATATAACCCAGTCTAATCTAACACACTGTAAAATATAATCTAATATTATGCAATATATTATATATACAATTATTACCTTTATTTTCTAAGAAACATTTCAGACCTTTCGCTATTCTTATCTAGTTAGTATTTGCCCGTTTGTCTATTGGCAGTTCTGATCAGTGATATTAGTGCTTATTTATACATAGCGCCTCCATATTCCGTGGCGCTGTATTTGTCAAGCAGGGTATCAGTACAAAGGACATTAGGGAAAGTCTCCATCAAGTTCGCAGAGCTCACAATCGAATATCAGGACACAGTAGGAAAAGTCTCTGGCAGGAGAAAGAAAGCGCATTATAGTGTAGAGAAATCAGTTGTAATCAGTATGCTTAGATGTGTTAGAATGTTACCATGCAAAAAGCTGGACATAAACATTATTCTTATTATACAAATATTATTATTAAGTATTAATAATACAAATAACATATATATATATATATATATATATATATATATATATATATATATATATATAAATATGTAGTGCAGCCTTTATTTCATAGCACACATAATACTTGTCAGCTGGGGAAGTGCCACGAACAATATTATTTTGATTAATAATAATAATAATAATAATACTAATAAGATAGCAAATGCATTAGTATAGCAATAACAGTGTATGTAGTATTTAGAGTTATACCAGTAGAACTAGCAATAATAATAGTAGCAAAAGCAGTAGGAGTATAGTATACTGTAAAGGTAAAAGTAATAGGAGGGATTCATAATATTAGTGCTGGTGGTAGTAGCAGCTGCTGCTCTAGTAGTATAACATAACGACATAAAGAATAGGACTAGTAATAGTTGTATCTGTAGTAGGACGAGTTATACTAGTACAACTAGCAAAAATAATAGTAGTGAAAGCGGTAGGATATACAAGTAAAGCTAGAAGCAATAGGAAGGATTATTAACATTTGTGGTGCCACCAGCAGTGTAGTAATAAACAGAACATAGATACTAAGACTAGTAATAGTAGTATCTGTCTTATCTGTAGTAGATCGAGTTATATTAGTACAACTAGCAAAAATAATAGTGGTAGAAGCAGAAGTAGGGGTATAGTAAGAGGGGCAATTTAACACTAGTAGCAGCAGCATTATTAGTAAAGTAATAACAGTAACAAAATAATGGCAGCAATCGGACAAGTAGTCGTATCAGTATCAGTACAATATCAGTTTTAATGGAAGAAGTAGTAGGGGTTGTAGTAGTAGTGGTAACAGTAGTAGTAATAGAAGTAGTACTGGCTGCGATTGGAGTAGTAGCAGTATAAGTGCAATAAAACAGTTGTAATGGGAGCAGTAACAGGGGTTGTAGTGGTAACATGACTGGCAGCAATTGGACAAGTAGTATCAGTACAATATGAATAGTTGTAATGAGAGAAGTTGTAGGGGTTGTATCAGTAGTGGTAACAACAGCAGTAGTATTAGAATTAGTACTGGCTGCAATTGGAGGAGTAATACAAGTACAATGAAAGCAGTTGTAATGGGAGCAGTAGCAGGGGTTGTAGTGGTAGCAGTGGAGTAATAGTAGCATGACTGGCAGCAATTGGACAAGTGGTAGTATCAGTACAATATGGATAGTTGTAATGGGAGCAGTAGTGGGGGCTGTAGTAGTAGCTGTAACATTAGTAGCAGTACTGGGATCAATTAGTATCAGCACAATATGAATAGTTGAAGTACTAGGGATTGTAGTAGTAACTGTAATATTAGTAGCAGTACTGGCAGCAATTGGAGTAGTAATAGAAGGATCGGTATTAGGGGTATCAGTACTGGCAGCAATATTATGGGTAGTAGTAGAATCAGTATTAGGAAGTATCAGTACTGGCTGCAATATTAGGGATAGTAGTAGGATCAGCATTAGGGGAGTAGTAGGATCAGTATTAGGGGATATCAGTACTGGCAGCAATATTAGGGGTAGTAATAGAATCAGTATTAGGAAGTATCAGTACCGGCAGCAATATTAGGGATAGTAGTAGGGGGGATCAGTACTGGCAGCAATATTGGGGGTAGTACTAGAATCTGTATTAGGAAGTATCAGTACTGGCAGCAATATTATGGTTAGTAGTAGGATCAGCATTAGGGAAGTAGTAGGGGGTATCAGTACTGGCAGCAATATTATGGATAGTAGTAGGATCAGCATTAGGGGAGTAGTAGGATCAGTATTAGGGGATATCAGTGCTGGCAGCAATATTAGGTGTAGTAGTAGAATCAGTATTAGGAAGTATCAGTACTGGCAGCAATATTATGGATAGTAGTAGGATCAGCATTAGGGGAGTAGTAGGATCAGTATTAGGGGATATCAGTACTGGCAGCAATATTAGGGGTAGTAGTAGAATCAGTATCAGGAAGTATCAGTACTGGCAGCAATATTAGGGATAGTAGTAGGATCAGCATTAGGGGAGTAGTAGGATCAGTATTAGGGGATATCAGTACTGGCAGCAATATTAGGGGTAGTAGTAGAATCAGTATTAGGGGGTATCAGTACTGGCAGCAATATTAGGGGTAGTAGTAGAATCAGTATTAGGGAAGTAGTAGGGGGTATCAGTACTGGCAGCAATATTATGGATAGTAGTAGGATCAGTATTAGGGGATATCAGTACTGGCAGCAATATTAGGGGTAGTAGTAGAATCAGTATTAGGAAGTATCAGTACTGGCAGCAAAATTAGGGATAGTAGTAGGATCAGCATTAGGGAAGTATTAGGATCAGTATTAGGGGGTATCAGTACTGGCAGCAATATTGGGGGTAGTAGTAGGACCAGTAGTAGGGGTATTAGTGATAGCAGTAACAGTAAGGGCCAGCAATGCTGCCCTGAGCTGTATAATAACTGTCCAGGAACACGGAATGTCATTCTGTAGCTGTGTTGCACTACAAGTCCCAGCAGTCCCCGGTAGTAACCGATCTCCTGTCTCCTCAGGTATCCCCCGGTATCACTCGCAGTCGCCAGGGATGAATGACCGGAAGGAGTTCGTCTTCTCGTTCAATGCCATGGCCTCCTCCTCCATGCACTCCGGCAGCGGGTCCTATTACCACCAACAAGTCAGCTACCAGGACATCAAACCGTGCGTCATGTGACCCCAGGACTAAGCTCCTCCCCCCCCCCCCCGGACTGCGCCTCCGCTCCGCGGAACACTGACACCTCCCCCGCGGAAGGCCGCCAGCAGCTTCCAGCGTCCCCGCGATGCCATTGGTCACTCACACTGCCCTCTCCATTGTTTCCTGACTTTTTTCTTGGTGGCCCAGAAGCCGGAATCGCCCGAAGGACACCAAGAGATCAAACCTTTCCAGCCCTCCATGGCCCGGAGTGATATGTACTAAAGGAAATATTCGCCTATACAAAGGGAGTCTTCTATTCTATTGTTATTTGTTTAAGGAGCACAAGAAGGAAGCAATGTTTTTTTTATATATATTTTTTTTTTACCATTAGGACTTTTTTTTCTTTTTTTTTCGTTGTAAATTAATTCACGTTCTCCCTACTGATGTACATTCTCCTCACTGACCTATTGCATCCTTTCCCTGGCCAATAAGCGTGGACTTCTGGCCCGGACCCCGCCCCCGCAGAGATATTATGGCACTTTTTTATGTTCTTTCAGACACTATTTATTTATCTTTTATTCAGTAGGAAATTAAAAAAAAAAAAAAAAACAGAAAAGAAAAGACACCTCCTGGCCTCGGCCCATCAGTATTAGACGTGATGTTTTTGTTGGCAATATTTGCCTCGTGAATTTCGTGTATTTTTGGAGTCACTGTACATTAGAAACAAAGGTCAACTCTGTGTAGAATTACGAACAAAAAAAATAAATAAATGATACGTTTTATATAAATTTATAGTAGTGAAAAGGACTCTCTGATGTGTTCCCCTGCACTGTACCAGCGTCATTGTCGTGTCTGTACATACAGAAAAAAATAAGAAAAAAGGAAAAATAAAATTTTTATGCTATTTGTAAACCCGGCTTTCTTTTATTCTGAGAGACAAATAGAAATGTTCTGGAAAAAAAAAATGAAAATGATAGATCTGAGACGAGCAAAAGCCAAAAAACAATGTTGCTGCACTGCTATACAAAAAGAAAAAAAAAAAAAAAAACGGTGACAGCATAAAAAATTCAACACATAAAAATAATTTAAAACACATTTAAATGGAAAAATGTGCACTAGTGCGCACTGCACTACTAATAGTAACACAAAAATAAAATAAAAAAGAAAAGAAAATATTTATTTTGTAAAAGTGCATCCGATATGGACACGGATATTATATATGTAACAGTAAATAAAAATTTTAATTATATTTTTATATTATTACTATTGAATTATAAGTGCATTAGGTATGCATACATACACACTCTACAATAATTGTGAATAAATATATTAATATTATATAAATATATATATTTACATGCAGTTTTAGTAGTCCATAATAGAAATTGTATTATATAATAAGGTTTATAATGAAGAAATAAATATAATAAATATTTATATTTTTTATAAATAAATTTATAAATATATATATATATATATATAATATTTATATACACATACATACATACACATACATATACACACACACAGTAATATATACAAAATTGTAACATATTTTCTAATTTGACTAGTCTTTGTTTTTAAGGGATTATTAATATTGCTATTATTTAAAAACAACAACATACAATCTGGTGAAGCAAGTAACAGTAAATTAAAAAAAATCGAATTTTTCGAAAAAAAAATTACCTCTTTTATGGGTCATTTATACAGGTGAGGCACCTCCGTTTTCCAATAATGTAAGGATTTTTTTTTTTTTTTAAGTTTAGAGAAATTATAAACCTTACCTGTAAAAAGGGGAAGGTGTTTTTTAGTGTGAAATATTAAACATACAAGTCCCCGATATTTTTGTGCGTTTTGTTGTAAACTTAAAGCACACCCCAAAGGTAAACGTGCTTCACCAGATCACCCCACCGATGTATATGTGATATTTATTAAAACAAATACCGTAGTATCATTCAAAACAACACAATAATATCTTCTAAATGATGTAAAAAATGTGATGGACCTCGTGTATTTAGTGACAATAATTCTATAGCAAACATTCAGAGGTTTTAAAGACAAAGTTCGATTTCAATGAACAAGATCGATAACAAATAGTAATTAGCTATATATATATATATATATATATATATATATATATACTTCCTTGAAGACTGATTCTAAAAATGAAGGCTGTTGCCCCTTAACAATAGAACATCAATCTAATAGCTGCTAAACTATGTAAAAACATAAACATATGTTTATGTATTCAGAAATATGCCAGCAATATTCCAATGCAAATATATACCCAGGATAAAATAATAAAAAACATATATTCATGTCTTAAATAGGTACTAAAAACGTAGAAAATAAATTATACATCGAATACAAATCATAAATACAAAAGAGGTTGTTCCTAAAAATGAAATACATATCTAACAGTCTGAACAAACTGATGATAAAAATATGATTATCCAGTCGTTTTGTATTAAGCTGAAGCGCTTTATTCAATAAAAAATGTATTGACAAAAAAAAAAATAAGCCCTTAATCTTCAGAAAGATGGAGCTCGATCACTTTCAGTTATGATGTGTCACTTTATAATTTTTACTTCTAGTAATTATCATTTATGTTCTCTTATATTACATAATTATAATATACCGTTAAGTATAACAACAGCTAGACACTAGAGAAGCATACTCCAAAAGCATATAATAATATAAACATTGGCATTCCATTATAATAAAAACTACATATTTTATTTTAATTACAGCTATTTGTTCTTAGGGCGAATGAAACTTTTATTTGATTCCAGCCTGGAAGCAGACGGGCAAGCCACCGCCCCAGAGCCATGGCGCTGCTCTATACTGTAGCGCCCTCATCCCCGGGCGGAGCGCAAACGCACATACTGTAGAATTTAATAGGCAGTAATATCAAGAACTGAAGAAGGTCGGTGGAAAGTGAAATAAAAAAACATTAATGGCATTTTCATATTTGCGGGTGGCGTGAATAGTCAAAATAGTTTTGTAGAATGTATTTTATAAAAGCAACGGCGAGAAAATAAAAAGTTTATGGCTGTCGTCGCTGTAAGAGAACTACAAAACCCAGCGAGGGTTATATATTGTACATAATTCATAAGGATTTAGCTAGGCATAATAGTTTGTATATAAAAAGAAAAAAAAAAAACAATGTGCTATGTAATGCAAGAAACATAAAAATATAACAGTAATAGATAAATAATGATACAACCTTTCCCAGTCTGTATATATATCGATATAATTTTATATGCACATAAAATTATAATTTTGGAGCTTGTAATCAGACAAGCCTAAATGGGATGGAAAAATTTGGCATTATTATAACGTTATAAATAAAATAATAAGAAGAAGAATAATACACACACTCACAAATGTGTTATTCAAATTATTCAGTATATATAAACAGAATCCGCTAGAGACTAGTAAAGCATTCGCAAGTTGTAAAGGCACAGCACAGTTGCAGACCCAATGAAAAGCATAAAATAGGTCATTGTAACATGGCAAGAAAGTTACTAAAAATGACATGAGCTGTCGCTATTCAACAAAAGATCATGAACGATCAGTAAATCAGGAATCACTCCCAATAACCCGCATAGATGTATATAATTCAAAAGTCAAAATCACCTTCAATGGGGAAAGGTTACAGGTGAGGGGATCTGTTTTTCTCTTTTCTTTTAAGAGGTCAATATTTTTTTTCGATATCAGCAGCCCATGGGAATCCTGCAACACTTGTTTGTAGGCCACAGTTATTTCCAAACTTCTAAAATAAAATATCCACAGTCACTCCTGAAAATATAATTTACACCTTACATGTAAAAATGCCCCATCGCAGGTGCAGGAGAATACGACGTTTGATGACGTTTTGATTTTTTTTTGTGTACAATACCTCTCATACTAAAAATCTGTAAAATAACCCAGTTTCACCACCCACAACAATTTTTAGGATCAGTAGCCTTTTTTCCTGGAGGGAGCAACTGACCTACCAGGGATACAGTTCATATATATATCACCATCAGCTGGAAGCTAGTCAAGCATTTACAAATATCATATCAGAGGCATAGTAGAATCTCAATAGCTACCATTTAAATTTTATGTTTAAAATAAAAAAAAATACGTGACACTAATAAAGTAATGCCATTTTAAAATTGTACACATTAGGGTTAGAGGGTTTGGAAAGCTTTCGTCTCCAGTCTATAAAATTAACCAATAAATAGTGTTTAACACATATATATATATATATATATATATATATATATATATATATATATATATATATATATATTAATTAAAATATATTCGTATATATTTCATATTTAATATATGTATATACCAGAGTGCATCATATAAATAAATATAGACCAAAATGGTACTAAAGAACAAAAGCTATGGTCATTTACAACATGGTTATATAGTAAAAAAAATGAAATATATATATATATATATATATATATATATATATATATATATATATATATATTTATTTAACTGTGATATTAATAGAGTTAATAGAGTGCATAAAACATGTCAAATAAGAAAAGAAATAATACCTATTATGAGATTCTAAAACACTAATAATAAACATTATTATTTATAAAGTCCCATAATTTCCATAGCACTCTAATATATATATATATATATATATATATATATATATATATATATATATATACATACACACACACACACTGAACAAAAAAAGAAGCAGACATTATAAAAGGGACAAAAAGCCCCTTTATTCATTTTTTTGGGGGGCCATTAAATGATTCCCATACAATGAGGCAGGGGGGCTGCCGGATAACGAGCTCCGGGCTGGGATTTGGGGGTCTCCGCAGAGGGGAAATGATCTATTAGCGTCCGATTCTCACACTCAGGGGCCACAAATACTTTCATGGGGGAAGTTTGTGGCAGTTGGCAGCAGTTTGTGGCGGTTGAGGTGGCCCAGCCGGTGAAGAACATTCCCAGATTCCCGAACATCCTGAACTGGAGGGAAGACTTCTTTAACCCCTCCTGGGGGGTCTGGGGCGTTGTTGCCTATGACAACCACACGTGTACATTTTTTTTTTTATTTTTTGTATTTATTCTATACTTATTATTATTTTTTATTAATAATAATCCTAATTACTAAAGACAAAAACCTCCTGTGCTAAATCTATTGAGGGTCCCATGACTGGAACCTCTGTCAGCATTTAGCCAGCATAACTGGCTGCCCACACTTTACTATCTATGTGCCTGTACCAATAAAAAGGGAGGCTTGGTACTTGCTTGCCAAAATTCCTTATAGGAGATAAAGATACCAATGGAACTCTCTAAATCAGGCCACTGGCATTAAAGTGGACCAAAACCCACTGTGATTGGCCAAGGAACCTATAAGATTCCCAGGCTGATCGATTCCCTCCCCCTGGGGCAGCCAAAATCTGTGTGAAACCCCAAAGGTCGCCTCATACACTTGCCTTGCTTTCTGGTCCAATGGCGCATGCGTGAGCCGCATCCCCGCTATCCCTCTAGCAGGGCACGTGCCCGCGCCAGGAATTTGTGAGTGGCCAGCGCAGGCACACGGAGCGGAGGATGCGGCCGCCAGCGTGCTCGGAGCCGCTGGCCTTAGACGACGTGACGTCAGCAGCTCCGAGCGCACTGATTGGACGAGGGGTTTTACGCAGCGGGGCACCCAGATCGGGGGAAAGGACCAAAACCCAGGATAAGCAAAATCCCACTTTATGGGGCGAATGGCAGGTGGGTGAGGAGTAGGATGGAAGAGAGCGCGCTCGCCGCCACCGCCTCACGCGCGTCACTCTTACAGGGTGCGCGCCAGCGCCGGCCATTCATAAACGGCCGGAGAGGGTCCTGCTAGATTCCCGGGCCGATCATGGGAGGGTGTTGGTCCACTTTAAGTGTACAGTCGCCCCTATGTGTTGCACTCCCCTGGATTCCCCTAGCAGTAGACCACCAATCATAGGGCTCGACTGGTGGTCTAACCCGTGGCCGCAGCAACGTGAATAGGTGTCAACTTGTGCTGATATAAACATGCTGCCTGCTATTGCTCCGGAGAGTGGCCACTAACTGGAAATTTAAAAAATGAAGGAAAATTTACATTTTCTCTGTTTCAGGGGTTTGTTTTAGAGAGAGAAAAAGAAACGGGGAACAATAGGAGCTTCAGGACTATGTGATTATATGGTTCATGTAGCTGTCTGGACAATCCATTTAACCCTTTACCTGGAATGTCCCATTAATGACCTATATATGTATATTCTCAATGATCACAGATGGTTTACAATCTATTAGGGTATAAGGGAGGATACAGAAGGAGAAGAGCTTACACTCTATTAGGGTATAAGGGAGGATACAGAAGGAGAAGAGCTTACGCTCTAATATGGTATAAGAGGGGATACAGGAGGAGAAGAGCTTACACTCTATTAGGGTATAAGGGAGGATACAGGAGGAGAAGAGCTTACACTCTATTAGGGTATAAGGGAGGATACAGGAGGAGAAGAGCTTACACTCTATTAGTGTATAAGGGAGGATACAGGAGGAGAAGAGCTTACGCTCTAATATGGTATAAGAGGGGATACAGGAGGAGAAGAGCTTACACTCTATTAGGGTATAAGGGAGGATACAGAGGGAGAAGAGCTTACACTCTATTAGGGTATAAGGGAGGATACAGGAGGAGAAGAGCTTACACTCTATTAGGGTATAAGGGAGGATACAGGAGGAGAAGAGCTTACACTCTATTAGGGTATAAGGGAGGATACAGGAGGAGAAGAGCTTACACTCTATTAGGGTATAAGGGAGGATACAGGAGGAGAAGAGCTTACACTCTATTAGGGTATAAGGGAGGATACAGGAGGAGAAGAGCTTACACTCTATTAGGGTATAAGGGAGGATACAGGAGGAGAAGAGCTTACACTCTATTAGGGTATAAGGGAGGATACAGGAGGAGAAGAGCTTACAATCTATTAGGGTATAAGGGAGGATACAGGAGGAGAAGAGCTTACACTCTATTAGGCTATAAGGGAGGATACAGGAGGAGAAGAGCTTACACTCTATTAGGGTATAAGGGAGGATACAGGAGGAGAAGAGCTTACACTCTATTAGGGTATAAGGGAGGATACAGACCTGGCTGAACAGATGTCAGATCGGCTTAGTAAAAATGAATGGAGCACCATCAGCGCCATGGGATTGCCAGAAAGGTGAGCTTTTATGATGATTCCCTAGGGTAGCGCATCCTAATTTGGGATGCCCTGCTGGAGAGGAAGAATACCCAGGTGTTGCTCCTCCTTAAAAAAAGATCAATCACCTGCCAAGTGGGCCTTGGAATCTAATGGTTGGAAGATTAAGTGCCCCTGGGGCATTCAGATTCGGGGTTCCCCACTGTGTGAGCTGCAGCTACATCACCACCATCACTTTTCTGCTGATCCCTATGATAGTCAGCTCTATACAAAGCTTGCATCAGTATGCACGTCCTAAAGATTTGATTGGACGAGAGCCCTATGCAGGCACTGTGGGAATGGCGGGCGGAAAGATGAGTGGTGTGGGCGAGCTGGGGGGTGCCACACATCGGGATGCATATATACCACAGCGCTGTACATAGAAGCAGTCACATGACCGCCTGTCCCTCAGAGCTCACACTCTAATGTCTCCCCCACACTCACACACTGTTATTATACATTTATATAGCGCTGACATATACCACAGCGCTGTACATAGAAGCAGTCACATGACATCCTGTCCCTCAGAGCTCACACTCTAATGTCTCCTCCACACTCACACACTGTTATTATACATTATATAGCGCTGACATATACCACAGCGCTGTACATAGAAGCAGTCACATGACCTCCTGTCCCTCAGAGCTCACACTCTAATGTCTCCTCCACACTCACACACTGTTATTATACATTATATAGCGCTGACATATACCACAGCGCTGTACATAGAAGCAGTCACATGACCTCCTGTCCCTCAGAGCTCACACTCTAATGTCTCCCTCACACTCACACACTGTTATTATACATTTATATAGTGCCGACATATACCACAGCGCTGTACATAGAAGCAGTCACATGACCTCCTGTCCCTCAGAGCTCACACTCTAATGTCTCCTCCACACTCACACACTGTTATTATACATTATATAGCGCTGACATATACCACAGCGCTGTACATAGAAGCAGTCACATGACCTCCTGTCCCTCAGAGCTCACACTCTAATGTCTCCCCACACTCACACACTGTTATTATACATTTATATAGTGCCGACATATACCACAGCGCTGTACATAGAAGCAGTCACATGACCTCCTGTCCCTCAGAGCTCACACTCTAATGTCTCCTCCACACTCACACACTGTTATTATACATTATATAGCGCTGACATATACCACAGCGCTGTACATAGAAGCAGTCACATGACCTCCTGTCCCTCAGAGCTCACACTCTAATGTCTCCTCCACACTCACACACTGTTATTATACATTATATAGCGCTGACATATACCACAGCGCTGTACATAGAAGCAGTCACATGACCTCCTGTCCCTCAGAGCTCACACTCTAATGTCTCCCTCACACTCACACACTGTTATTATACATTTATATAGTGCCGACATATACCACAGCGCTGTACATAGAAGCAGTCACATGACCTCCTGTCCCTCAGAGCTCACACTCTAATGTCTCCCCCACACTCACACACTGTTATTATACATTATATAGCGCTGACATATACCACAGCGCTGTACATAGAAGCAGTCACATGACCTCCTGTCCCTCAGAGCTCACACTCTAATGTCTCCTCCACACTCACACACTGTTATTATACATTATATAGCGCTGACATATACCACAGCGCTGTACATAGAAGCAGTCACATGACCTCCTGTCCCTCAGAGCTCACACTCTAATGTCTCCCCCACACTCACACACTATTATACATTATATAGCGCTGACATATACCACAGCGCTGTACATAGAAGCAGTCACATGACCTCCTGTCCCTCAGAGCTCACACTCTAATGTCTCCCCCACACTCACACACTATTATACATTATATAGCGCTGACATATACCACAGCGCTGTACATAGAAGCAGTCACATGACCTCCTGTCCCTCAGAGCTCACACTCTAATGTCTCCCCCACACTCACACACTGTTATTATACATTATATAGCGCTGACATATACCACAGCGCTGTACATAGAAGCAGTCACATGATCCCCTGCCACTTTGGGGTGGAGCGCCCCTTTATATAAATTGTGATCCATTGTTTGTCCTTTTTCGGAGATGATCCTCATTAGGAAAGGAAGGAATGTGTGCGTGCGTTTCCCGTCCTCCTTCTGATCCTCGCGTTGATCGGGGGCATCTCGACGGCGCACAATAGCCGCGGCGAGCGCGCGTGTGACATGACGAGCGAGACGGTTCGGGGCCCACCCAGGACAGACAGACTTCCATGTCTATGGTGTCATGGCTTCCTGTGGGATGAAAGCCCCTCCGCGCCACCGGCCTCTTATCTCCGGCACACCTGCAGCAGAAACGCGCTTCAAAGGCCAGCCGCCATTTTCCTGGTTGCTATCCGCGCTCGCCATTATTAATGATCGCTTTCCTCCAGTCACATTCCTGGCCGCCCGCCTCGCCGCAACGAAGAAACACCGCCGACCCCATTGTGCCTCTATAGCTCCGTCCCATCGCACATTAATATTGTCATTATTTATAGAGATGACGTGAGAAGCCTTCCATCCGAATCCAGCAGGGGGCGACCTCCAGCCCAGCTCAGCCGCCTATGGAGGCTCATAGCACAGCCATTACTCCATACAGTGCTGTGGTATATGTCAGCGCTATATAAATGTATACCAGCGTGTGAGTGCGGAGGAGACATTAGAGTGTGAGCTCTGAGGGACAGGAGGTCATGTGACTGCTTCTATGTACAGCGCTGTGGTATATGTCAGCGCTATATAATGTATAATAACAGTATGTGAGTGTGGGGGAGACATTAGAGTGTGAGCTCTGAGGGACAGGCGGTCATGTGACTGCTTCTATGTACAGCGCTGTGGTATATGTCAGCGCTATATAATAACAGTGTGTGAGTGCGGAGGAGACATTAGAGTGTGAGCTCTGAGGGACAGGGGGTCATGTGACTGCTTCTATGTACAGTGCTGTGGTATATGTCAGCGCTATATAATGTATAATAACAGTGTGTGAGTGCGGAGGAGACAGAGTGTGAGCTCTGAGGGACAGGAGGTCATGTGACTGCTATGTACAGCGCTGTGGTATATGTCAGCGCTATATAATGTATAATAACAGTATGTGAGTGTGGGGGAGACATTAGAGTGTGAGCTCTGAGGGACAGGCGGTCATGTGACTGCTTCTATGTACAGCGCTGTGGTATATGTCAGCGCTATATAATAACAGTGTGTGAGTGCGGAGGAGACATTAGAGTGTGAGCTCTGAGGGACAGGAGGTCATGTGACTGCTTCTATGTACAGCGCTGTGGTATATGTCAGCGACATATAAATGTATAATAGCAGTGTGAGAGATATATAAACAATATACAGGGAATTGGTTATGGGTGGGTTGCTGGGCTCAGTGTGGGGGGTCCTCCTGTAGGCAGAGATGTGGGATGTGCAGTGCTGTGGCGCCCCCTGGTGTCTGTATAAAACTTCAGCTGTAAGCAGAATGGGATGTGCAGTGTTGTGGCGCCCCCTGGTGTTTCAATAGAGCATCAGTGGTATGGTAATAAAGGCACAACAGACAGCACATTTGCCAGGACAGAAGGGGCCACCCACGATGGGCAGAGCATGAATTGGCCTCGTGTTCTGTCAGCCATATATTAGGGAATATTCCATATAATTATTCTCAGCACTAAAGTGTTCTAAACCTTTCTGCTTGTACCAAAAAACACAATAAAAAATTTCCTGGAGTTGGGCTCTTAGGTAGGCGACTTGCAGCCCCATTGGCCCTTCATTGAGTACATTGGAAGCCTTGATACCAACAAGATGTCCCGTATCTGGAGACAGAGCACCGACATGCGGAGATCCCCCGGACCCAGTCCGTCTGAGATCAAGTCCTGGAACCTACTGCCCAGGACCCAATATGCTCCCGCAGTCCAAAATCTAAGGTCCCCCCCGGCCTCCATTAGAGCCTCCCACAAGGGGGGTTAGGCTTGGGTGCTTGAGGGGCCTCCATGTCCTCCCCGGGGAGCAATCAAGGTCCTGAGCAGCGGTTGCCTGAGTGGAGGTGACTATGGTCCAAAACAGGCCGAGGGCGAGGTCACAAAGTCCAAAGAAGAAGGTTAGCATTCGAGGCACAGCAGTAAATGAAGCCCCGGGCCAAAGGTTGACCCAAAAGGGATGGTCCCGGTCCAAAGGATGACCCAAAAGGGATGGTCCCGGTCCAAAGGATGACCCAAAAGGGATGGTCCCGGTCCAAAGGTTGACCCAAAAGGGATGGTCCCGGTCCAAAGGATGACCCAAAAGGGATGGTCCCGGTTCAAAGGATGACCCAAAAGGGATGGTCCCGGTCCAAAGGATGACCCAAAAGGAATGGTCCCAGTCCAAAGGATGACCCAAAAGGGATGGTCCCGGTCCAAAGGATGACCCAAAAGGGATGGTCCCGGTCCAAAGGATGACCCAAAAGGGATGGTCCCGGTCCAAAGGATGACCCAAAAGGGATGGTACCGATCCAAGAGATGACCCAAAAGGGATGGTCCCGGTCCAAAGGATGACCCAAAAGGGATGGTGCCAGTCCAAGGGATGACCCAAAAGGGATGGTCCCAGTCCAAGGGATGACCCAAAAGGGATGGTCCCGGTCCAAAGGTTGACCCAAAAGGGATGGTCCCGGTCCAAGGGATGACCCAAAAGGGATGGTCCCGGTCCAAAGGATGACCCAAAAGGGATGGTCCCGGTCCAAAGGATGACCCAAAAGGGATGGTCCCAGTCCAAGGGATGACCCAAAAGGGATGGTCCCGGTCCAAAGGATGACCCAAAAGGGATGGTCCCAGTCCAAGGGATGACCCAAAAGGGATGGTCCCGGTCCAAAGGTTGACCCAAAAGGGATGGTCCCGGTCCAAGGGATGACCCAAAAGGGATGGTCCCGGTCCAAAGGATGACCCAAAAGGGATGGTCCCAGTCCAAGGGATGACCCAAAAGGGATGGTCCCAGTCCAAGGGATGACCCAAAAGGGATGGTCCCGGTCCAAAGGATGACCCAAAAGGGATGGTCCCGGTCCAAGGGATGACCCAAAAGGGATGGTCCCAGTCCAAAGGATGACCCAAAAGGGATGGTCCTGGTCCAAAGGATGACCCAAAAGGGATGGTACCGGTCCAAGAGATGACCCAAAAGGGATGGTCGGAAGGTGAGCAGAGTGGGAACCATGAATCATGAAGGGTTAATCCGAGAGGCGTTGATGAGGTCAAAGCAGGAAATCCAAAGATAGGAGCAAAGACACACGGCACAGTCAAAACTGGGGACCATCCAGGACTTCCTTCTAAAGGCTTGGGTGTGTCTTGATTGGACGTGGATGTCAGCTGACTTGGCAGGTGCATCTACCTCTTAACTATTACCCGACTGGTCAACTACTGGCCATTTATGTGCATTTACATGCTGACCGCGAACCAGTCGGGAGCCCAGGATCATATCACAAGGGCTGGAGCCTCTTCCTTCCAGACGTAGATTGTAAGCTCCTAGGGACAGAGCTCTCTCTGAGACATTTCAGGACCCCTATAGATTAGAGGGTTGGGACCCCCATTCTAAATTTATGTATCTGGAGATCCCCCTTATACCACCCTGTCACCCACCCAGGTCATCCAAGGTCCCCTCTATACCACCCTGTTACCAACTCAGATCATCCAAGGTCCCCTCTATACCACCCTGTCACCCACCCAGATCATCCAAGGTCCCCTCTATATCACCCTGTCACCCACCCAGACAATCCAAGGTCCCCTCTATACCACCCAGATCATCCAAGGTCCCCTCTATACCACCCTGCCACCCACCCAGATCATCCAAGGTCCCCTCTATACCACCCTGCCACCCACCCAGATCATCCAAGGTCCCCTCTATACCACCCTGTCACCCACCCAGATCATCCAAGGTCCCCTCTATACCATCCTATTACCCACCCAGACCATCCAAGGCCCCCCCTATACCACCGTTACCCACCCAGATCATCCAAGGTCCCCTCTATACCACCCTGCTAGCCACCCAGATCATCCAAGGTCCCCTCTATACCACCCTGTTACCCAACCAGATCATCCAAGGTCCTCTCTATACCACCCTGTTACCCACCCAGACCATCCAAGGTCCCCTCTCTACGACCCTGTTATACACTCAGATCATCCAAGGTTCCCTCTATACCATCCTATTACCCACCCAGACCATCCAAGATCCCCCCTATACCACCGTTACCCACCCAGATCATCCAAGGTCCCCTCTATACCACCCTGTTACCCACCCAGATCATCCAAGGTCCCCTCTACACCACCCTGTTATACACCCAGATCATCCAAGGTTCCCTCTATACCGCCCTGTTACCCACCCTGTTATACACCCAAGCTATCCAAGGTCCCTTCTATTCCACCCTGTTGCCCACCCAGACCATCCAAGATCCCATTTATACCACCCTCTTATACACCCAAACTATCCAAGGTCCCCTCTATACCACCCTGTTGCCCACCCAGACCATCCAAGATCCCATCTATACCACCGTTACTCACCCAGACCATCCAAGGCCCCCTCTATACCACCCTGTTACCCACCCAGATCATCCAAGGCCCCCTCTATACCACCCTGTTACCCACCCAGATCATCTAAGGTCCCCTCTATACCACCCTGTTACCCACCCAGACCATCCAAGGCCCCCTCTATACCACCCTGTTACCCACCCAGACCATCCAAGGCCCCCTCTATACCACCCTGTTACCCACCCAGATCATCCAAGGTCCCTCTATACCACCAAGATCATCCAAGGTACTCTCTATACCACCCTGTTACCAACTCAGATCAGCCAAGGTCCCCTCTATATCACCCTGTTACCCACACAGATCATCCAAGGTCCCCTCTATATCACCCTGTCACCCACACAATCCAAGGTCCCCTCTATATCACCGTTGCCCACCCAGATCATCTAAGGTCCCCTCTATACCACCCTGTTACCCACCCAGACCATCCAAGATCCCATCTATACCACCAAGATCATCCAAGGTCCTCTCTATACCACCCTGTTACCAACTCAGATCATCCAAGGTCCCCTCTATGTCACCCTGTCACCCACCCAGACCATCCATGGTCCCCTCTATACCACCCAGATCATCCAAGGTCCCCTCTATATCACCCTGTCGCCCACCCAGACCATCCAAGGTCCCCTATATACCACAAAGATTATCCAAGGTCCCCTCTATACCACCCTGTTACCAACTCCGATCATCCAAGGTCCCCTCTATACCACCCTGTCACCCACCCAGACCATCCAAGGTCCCCTCTATACCACCCTGTTATACACCCAGACCATGCAAGGTCCCCTCTATACCATCCTGTTACCCACCCAGATCATCCAAGGTCCCCTCTATACCACCCTGTTACCCACCCAGATCATCCAAGGTCCCCTCTATATCACCCTGTCACCCACCCAGACAATCCAAGGTCCCCTCTATATCACCCTGTTGCCCACCCAGATCATCTAAGGTCCCCTCTATACCACCCTGTTACCCACCCAGACCATCCAAGATCCCATCTATACCACCAAGATCATCCAAGGTCCCCTATATACCTAAAAGATTATCCAAGGTCCCCTCTATACCACCCTGTTACCAACTCAGATCATCCAAGGTCCCCTCTATACCACCCTGTCACCCACCCAGACCATCCAAGGTTCCCTCTATACCACCCTGTTATACACCCAGACCATCCAAGGCCCCCTCTATACCACCCTGTTACCCACCCAGACCATCCAAGGCCCCCTCTATACCACCCTGTTACCCACCCAGATCATCCAAGGTCCCTCTATACCACCAAGATTATCCAAGGTACTCTCTATACCACCCTGTTACCAACTCAGATCAGCCAAGGTCCCCTCTATATCACCCTGTTACCCACACAGATCATCCAAGGTCCCCTCTATATCACCCTGTCACCCACACAATCCAAGGTCCCCTCTATATCACCGTTGCCCACCCAGATCATCTAAGGTCCCCTCTATACCACCCTGTTACCCACCCAGACCATCCAAGATCCCATCTATACCACCAAGATCATCCAAGGTCCTCTCTATACCACCCTGTTACCAACTCAGATCATCCAAGGTCCCCTCTATGTCACCCTGTCACCCACCCAGACCATCCATGGTCCCCTCTATACCACCCAGATCATCCAAGGTCCCCTCTATATCACCCTGTCGCCCACCCAGACCATCCAAGGTCCCCTATATACCACAAAGATTATCCAAGGTCCCCTCTATACCACCCTGTTACCAACTCCGATCATCCAAGGTCCCCTCTATACCACCCTGTCACCCACCCAGACCATCCAAGGTCCCCTTTATACCACCCTGTTATACACCCAGACCATGCAAGGTCCCCTCTATACCATCCTGTTACCCACCCAGATCATCCAAGGTCCCCTCTATACCACCCTGTTACCCACCCAGATCATCCAAGGTCCCCTCTATATCACCCTGTCACCCACCCAGACAATCCAAGGTCCCCTCTATATCACCCTGTTGCCCACCCAGATCATCTAAGGTCCCCTCTATACCACCCTGTTACCCACCCAGACCATCCAAGATCCCATCTATACCACCAAGATCATCCAAGGTCCCCTATATACCTAAAAGATTATCCAAGGTCCCCTCTATACCACCCTGTTACCAACTCAGATCATCCAAGGTCCCCTCTATACCACCCTGTCACCCACCCAGACCATCCAAGGTTCCCTCTATACCACCCTGTTATACACCCAGACCATGCAAGGTCCCCTCTATACCATCCTGTTACCCACCCAGATCATCCAAGGCCCCCTCTATACCACCCTGTTACCCACCCAGATCATCCAAGGTCCCCTCTATACCACCCTGTCACCCACCCAGACCATCCAAGGTCCCCTCTATACCACCCTGTCACCCACCCAGACCATCCAAGGTCCCCTCTATACCACCCTGTTATACACCCAGACCATGCAAGGTCCCCTCTATACCACCTTGTTACCCACCCAGATCATCCAAGGTCCCCTTTATACCCTTTAATTACCCACCCAGACTGGCCGTCCAAGGTCCCCTCTATACCACCCTGTTACCCACCCAGTCCATCCAAGGTCCTCTCTATACCACCGTTACCCACCCAGACCATCCATCGTCCCCTCTATACCACCCTGTTACCCACCCAGTTCATCCAAGGTCCCCTCTATACCACCGTTACCCACCCAGACCGTCCATCGTCCCCTCTATACCACTGTTACCCACCCAGACCATCCATCGTCCCTATACCATCGTTACCCACCCAGACCATCCATCGTCCCCTCTAAACCACCGTTACCCACCCAGACCATCCATCGTCCCCTCTATACCACCGTTACCCACCCAGACCATCCATCGTCCCCTCTATACCACCGTTACCCACCCAGACCATCCATCGTCCCCTCTATACCACCGTTACCCAAATCATCCAAGGTCCCCTCTATACCACCCTGTCACCAACCCAGACCATACAAGGTCCCCTTTGCACCACCCTTTTACCCAACCATAACATAAAAGGTCCCCCATCCCACTCTAATACCCACACTTACCATCCAATGATACCTCTATAGTAGCGATACTCAACTGGCGGACCCCTGGTGGATTTCCGGACCCCTGCGTTGACAGCCCTGCACTCAGTTGCTTCTGTGTTGCTGTGCTCGGAGCTGCCCCCTTGATTGGTGAGGTAGTGCTTAGACTCCCTGGCACCTAGCATTGCAATATGAAGTACTGCACAGGGGGAAGTGGCATTGCAAGGTACAAGCAACCTTTTTTAGTTTAGAGTAGAGAATCTATAGTCCCTCCCCCAGTGTGCTGATTTATAACTATCCACCCCCCACGACAGACCTCCACTTGAAAGGCCCATTAGGGAATAAAACACGAAGCCGGTGGGTCAGTGAGGATACAGAGGCCACTATAGGCCAGCAGCAGTGTTACCAATATTCCCTTATTTACTTACCTTTATAGGTCAGTTCTATTTACTCCTTCCACTTTCTCGCAGCAAGTTGAGACTATGGAACTCGCTGCCAGAGGAGGTAGTAATGAGGGATACATTAAAAATGTTCAAAAGTGGCCTTGATGCCTTCCTGGCATGTAATAACATTTCCGGCTATGGCTACTAGACCACTGGAAGGAGTTAAACAGGCTGAACTGGATGGACTAAAGTCTTTATTCAGCCTTACATACTATGTTACTATGTTACTATGTTACTAAGTTAGGGTTCACACCACAGGGCTCCGACGGGCCACTTGTGGCCCCCGGGGGTCACAGGTTGAACAGGTGCTCTATTAATCGCAATTCTAATATTAGTGCTCTGGTGCCACCTTGTGGCCAACAAGCAGAGTGCAGGCCAGCTCTTTCATATCCATTGAGCGCCAAAATCACGCCCCCACCACACATCAGAGCTCTAGTTTGCAATAAAAAATAAAACTATCCCAGGCGTTTCTCTCCACAGGGGGCATCCCTATTTGTGAACCCTCCGAAATGCTGTAAAAACTCACCTTTTTTTCAGCAATCCCACATTGCATGCGTGATCGCACTCTGAAATGCCTCAGCTGGAGGTAAACGCGGGATGCGGTCACGGCCCCACGCATGCACAGTGGGGGTAGCTCGTGAGTATACCTGCCGATCCAAGGAAATTCACACAGCAGGGCATCCCAAATTCGGATGCTCAATGTGAGGATAATATAGATATAATATCCAGCTCTGGGACAAACCGAATGAATAGCTCGCGTACACCAGTGCTGCGCCCCGGCAAACGCACCCCATTAAAGTTTACGGGGCTGCAAATGCGTTTTTCATGCGGTACCGCATGCGTTTTGTGGCACCATAGATTTTAATGGGGTACCATAGATTTTAATGGGATTCAATAGACAGGAAAATAGGGGACAGGACCCGGAAAAAGGGATTTTGTTTATAACGCAGGCGCAAATGCGATTGCAGGAAAAAACAAAAAACAAAACTGAATTCTTACTGAAAACACTGCCCAAAACGCACGCTGCAAACGCAACTGGACAGGTGTGAATGTAGCCTATGGGACGGAAAAAGAAACGCAAGCGCGTTTTTTCAGGCAATAGCTCATGTGTTTTGCGTTTGTGGCCCCTATAGATTTTAATGGAATTCAATACACAGAAAGGCAGGTAATAGGCCCTGGTAACAGGGATTCTTTTTTTTTTTTTAAACGTTGCCCCCGTCGGCCCCAGTCAGCCATTCTCCCTGCCCATAGCTACCCTGCATTTTCCCCACCGGCATTAGGCATCCTCCATGTTGGCTCCACTCAACCATCCATCCTGTCCAGAGATACCCTGCATTTTCCCGCTCGGCCATCCTCTTTGCCGGCCCCACTCGGCCATCCTCTTTGTCGGCCCCACTCGGCCATCCTCCCCGCCATCCTCTTTGCCGGCCCCACACGGCCTTCCTCCCCGCAATCCTCTTTGCCGGCCCCACTCGACCATCCTCCCTGCCATCCTCTTTGCCAGCCCCACTCGGCCATCCTCCCCGCCGTCCTCTTTGCCGGTCCCACTCGGCCCTCCTCTTTGCCGGCCCCACTCGGCCATACTGCCCCGCAATCCTCTTTGCTGGCCCCACACGACCATCCTCCCCGCAATCCTCTTTTCCGGCCCCACTCGGCCATCCTCCCCGCCATCCTCTTTGCTGGCCCCACTTGGCCATCCTCTTTGCCGGCCCCACTCGGCCATCCTCTTTGCCGGCCCCACACGGCCATCCTCTTTGCCGGCCCCACACGGCCATCCTCCCCGCAATCCTCTTTGCCGGCCCCACTCGGCCATCCTCTTTGCCAGCCCCACTCGGCCATCCTCTTTGCCGGCCCCACACGGCCATCCTCCCCGCAATCCTCTTTGCCGGCCCCACTTGGCCATCCTCCCTGCCATCCTCTTTGCCGGCCCCACTCGGCCATCCTCCCCGCCGTCCTCTTTGCCGGTCCCACTCGGCCCTCCTCTTTGCCGGCCCCACTCGGTCATACTCCCCCGCAATCCTCTTTGCCGGCCCCACTCGGCCATCCTCCCCGCCGTTCTCTTGGCCGGCCCCACTCGGCCATCCTCCCCCGCAATCCTCTTTGCTGGCCCCACACGACCATCCTCCCCGCCATCCTCTTTGCTGGCCCCACTCGGCCATCCTCTTTGCCGGCCCCACTCGGCCATCCTCTTTGCCGGCCCCACTCGGCCATCCTCCCCGCCATCCTCTTTGCCGGCCCCACTCGGCCATCCTCCCCGCCATCCTCTTTGCCGGCCCCACTCGGCCATCCTCCCCGCAATCCTCTTTGCCGGCCCCACTCGACCATCCTCCCTGCCATCCTCTTTGCCAGCCCCACTCGGCCATCCTCCCCGCCGTCCTCTTTGCCGGTCCCACTCGGCCCTCCTCTTTGCCGGCCCCACTCGGCCATACTGCCCCGCAATCCTCTTTGCTGGCCCCACACGACCATCCTCCCCGCAATCCTCTTTTCCGGCCCCACTCGGCCATCCTCCCCGCCATCCTCTTTGCTGGCCCCACTTGGCCATCCTCTTTGCCGGCCCCACTCGGCCATCCTCTTTGCCGGCCCCACACGGCCATCCTCCCCGCAATCCTCTTTGCCGGCCCCACTCGGCCATCCTCTTTGCCAGCCCCACTCGGCCATCCTCTTTGCCAGCCCCACTCGGCCATCCTCTTTGCCAGCCCCACTCGGCCATCCTCTTTGCCAGCCCCACTCGGCCATCCTCCCCGCCGTCCTCTTTGCCGGTCCCACTCGGCCCTCCTCTTTGCCGGCCCCACTCGGCCATACTCCCCCGCAATCCTCTTTGCTGGCCCCACATGACCATCCTCCCCGCAATCCTCTTTTCTGGCCCCGCTCAGCCATCCTCCCCGCCATCCTCTTTGCTGGCCCCACTCGGCCATCCTCTTTGCCGGCCCCACTCGGCCATCCTCTTTGCCGGCCCCACTCGGCCATCCTCTTTGCCGGCCCCACTCGGCCATCCTCTTTGCCGGCCCCACTCGGCCATCCTCTTTGCCGGCCCCACTCGGCCATCCTCTTTTCCGGCCCCACTCGGCCATCCTCTTTGCCGTCCCCACTCGGCCATCCTCCCCGCCATCCTCTTTGCTGGCCCCACTCGGCCATCCTCTTTGCCGTCCCCACTCGGCCATCCTCCCCGCCATCCTCTTTGCCGGCCCCACTCGGCCATCCTCTTTGCCGACCCTACTCGGCCACCCTCTGTGCCGTCCCCACTCGGCCATCCTCTGTGCCGTCCCAACTCGGCCATCCTCCCCAGCAATCCTCTTTGCTGGCCCCACACGGCCATCCTCCACCCCATCCTCTTTGCCGGTTCCACTCGGCCATCCTCTTTGCCGGTCCCCACTCGGCCATCCTCTTTGCCGGTCCCCACTCGGCCATCCTCTTTGCCGGTCCCCACTCGGCCATCCTCTTTGCCGGTCCCCACTCGGCCATCCTCTTTGCCGGTCCCCACTCGGCCATCCTCTTTGCCGGTCCCCACTCGGCCATCCTCTTTGCCGGTCCCCACTCGGCCATCCTCTTTGCCGGTCCCCACTCGGCCATCCTCTTTGCCGGTCCCCACTCGGCCATCCTCTTTGCCGGTCCCCACTCGGCCATCCTCATTGCCGATCCCCACTCGGCCATCCTCTTTGCCGGTCCCCACTCGGCCATCCTCCCCCGCAATCCTCTTTGCTGGCCCCACACGGCCATCCTCCCCGCAATCCTCTTTGCCGGCCCCACTCGGCCATCCTCCCCGCCATCCTCTTTGCCGGCCCCACACGGCCATCCTCCCCCGCAATCCTCTTTGCCGGCCCCACTCGGCCATCCTCCCCACAATCCTCTTTGCCGGCCCCACACGGCCATCCTCCCCCGCCATCCTCTTTGCCGGCCCCACTCGGCCACCCTCTGTGCCGTCCCCACTCGGCCATCCTCCCCAGCAATCCTCTTTGCCGGTTCCACTCGGCCATCCTCTTTGCCGACCCCACTCGGCCACCCTCCCCCGCCATCCTCTTTGCCGTCCCCACTCGGCCATTCTCTTTGCCGTCCCCACTCGGCCATCCTCTTTGCCGTCCCCACTCGGCCATCCTCTTTGCCGTCCCCACTCGGCCATCCTCCCCCGCAATCCTCTTTGCCGGTCCCCACTCGGCCATCCTCTTTGCCGGTCCCCACTCGGCCATCCTCTTTGCCGGTCCCCACTCGGCCATCCTCTTTGCCGGTCCCCACTCGGCCATCCTCTTTGCCGGTCCCCACTCGGCCATCCTCTTTGCCGGTCCCCACTCGGCCATCCTCTTTGCCGGTCCCCACTCGGCCATCCTCTTTGCCGGTCCCCACTCGGCCATCCTCTTTGCCGGTCCCCACTCGGCCATCCTCTTTGCCGGCCCCACTCGGCCATCCTCATTGCCGGTCCCCACTCGGCCATCCTCCCCCGCAATCCTCTTTGCTGGCCCCACACGGCCATCCTCCCCGCAATCCTCTTTGCCGGCCCCACTCGGCCATCCTCCCCGCCATCCTCTTTGCCGGCCCCACACGGCCATCCTCCCCCGCAATCCTCTTTGCCGGCCCCACTCGGCCATCCTCCCCGCAATCCTCTTTGCCGGCCCCACATGGCCATCCTCCCCCGCCATCCTCTTTGCCGGCCCCACTCGGCCACCCTCTGTGCCGTCCCCACTCGGCCATCCTCCCCAGCAATCCTCTTTGCCGGTTCCACTCGGCCATCCTCTTTGCCGACCCCACTCGGCCACCCTCCCCCGCCATCCTCTTTGCCGTCCCCACTCGGCCATCCTCTTTGCCGTCCCCACTCGGCCATCCTCCACCCCATCCTCTTTGCCGGTTCCACTCGGCCATCCTCTTTGCCGACCCCACTCGGCCACCCTCCCCCGCCATCCTCTTTGCCGTCCCCACTCGGCCATCCTCTTTGCCGTCCCCACTCAGCCATCCTCTTTGCCGTCCCCACTCGGCCATCCTCTTTGCCGGCCCACTCGGCCATCCTCCCCCGCAATCCTCTTTGCCGGTCCCCACTCGGCCATCCTCTTTGCCGGTCCCCACTCGGCCATCCTCTTTGCCGGTCCCCACTCGGCCATCCTCTTTGCCGGTCCCCACTCGGCCATCCTCTTTGCCGGTCCCCACTCGGCCATCCTCTTTGCCGGTCCCCACTCGGCCATCCTCTTTGCCGGTCCCCACTCGGCCATCCTCTTTGCCGGTCCCCACTCGGCCATCCTCTTTGCCGGTCCCCACTCGGCCATCCTCTTTGCCGGTCCCCACTCGGCCATCCTCTTTGCCGGTCCCCACTCGGCCATCCTCTTTGCCGGTCCCCACTCGGCCATCCTCTTTGCCGGTCCCCACTCGGCCATCCTCCCCCGCAATCCTCTTTGCCGGCCCCACACGGCCATCCTCCCCGCCATCCACTTTGCCGGCCCCACTCGGCCATCCTCTTTGCCGGCCCCACACGGCCATCCTCCCCCGCAATCCTCTTTGCCGGCCCCACACGGCCATCCTCTTTGCTGGTCCCACTCGGCCATCCTCCCCCGCCATCCTCTTTGCCGGCCCCACTCGGCCACCCTCTGTGCCGTCCCCTTTGCCGACCCCACTCGGCCACCCTCCCCCGCCATCCTCTTTGCCGGCCCCACTCGGCCATCGTCCCCACAATCCGCTTTGCCGGCCCAACTCGGCCATCCTCTTTGCCAGCCCCACTCGGCCATCCTCTTTGCAGGTCCCACTCGGCCATCCTCCTCCGCCATCCTCTTTGCCGGTCCCGCACGGCCATCCTCTTTGCCAGCCCCACTCGGCCATCCTCCTCCGCCATCCTCTTTGCCGGCCCAACTCAGCCATCCTCCCCCGCCATCCTCTTTGCCAGCCCCACTCGGCCATCCTCCTCCGCCATCCTCTTTGCCAGCCCCACTCGGCCATCCTCCCCCGCCATCCTCTTTGCCGGCCCCACACGGCTATCCTCCCCCAACATCCTCTTTGCAGGCCCCACTCACCCATCCTCCCCCGCCATCCTCTTTGCCGGCCCCACTCGGCTATCCCCCCAGCCATCCTCTTTGCCGACCCCACTCGGACACCCTTCCCCGCCATCCTCTTTGCCGTCCCCACTTGGCCATACTCTTGGCCGACCCCACTCGGCCATCCTCCCCCCCCAACCCTCTTTGCCGGCCCCACACGGCCATCCTCCACGCGATCCTCTTTGCCGGTCCCACTCGGCCATCCTCCCCGCCATTCTCTTTGCCGGTGCCACACGGCCATTCTCTTTGCCGGCCCCACTCGGCCATCCTCTTTGCCGGTCCCACACGGCCATCCTCCCCGCCATCCTCATTGCCGGCCCCACTCGGCCATCCTCTTTACTGGCCCCACTCGGCCATCCTCCCCCGCCATCCTCTTTGCCGGCCCCACACGGCCATCCTTCCCCGGCATCCCCTTTGCCAACCCCACTCAGCCACCCTCCCCCGCCCCACTCGGCCATCCTCCCGCGCAATCCTCTTTGCCGATCCCACTCGGCCATCCTCCCCCGCCATCCCCTTTGCCGACCCCACTCGGCCATCCTCTTTGCTGGCCCCACTCGGCCATCCTCTTTGCCGGCCCCACTCGGCCATCCTCTTTGCCGGCCCCACTCGGCCATCCTCCCCGCCGACCCCATACGGCCATCCTCCCCACAATCCGCTTTGCCGGCCCCACTCGGCCATCCTCCCCCGCCATCCTCTTTGCCAGCCCCACTCAGCCATCCTCTTTGCAGGCCCCACTCGGCCATCCTCTTTGCAGGCCCCACTCGGCCATCCTCCCCCACCATCCCCTTTGCCGACCCCACTCAGCCACCCTCCCCCGCCATCCTCTTTGCCGGCCCAACTCGGCCATCCTCTTTGTCAGCCCCACTCAGCCATCCTCCTTGCCGGCCCCACACGGCCATCCTCCCCGCAACCCTCTTTGCCGGCCCCACTCGGCCATCCCCCCCGCCATCCTCTTTGCCGACCCCGCTCCCCCGCCATCCTCTTTGCCGTCCCCACTCGGCCATCCTCTTGGCCATCCTTCCCGCAATCCTCTTTGCCGGCCCCACTCGGCCATCCTCCCCCGCAATCCTCTTTGCCTGCCCCACACGGCCATCCTCCCCGCAATCCTCTTTGCCGGCCCCACTCGGCCATCCCCCCCGCCATCCTCTTTGCCGACCCCACTCCCCCGCCATCCTCTTTGCCGTCCCCACTCGGCCATCCTCTTGGCCAACCCCACTCGGCCATCCTCTTGGCCATCCTTCCCGCAATCCTCTTTGCCGGCCCCACTCGGCCATCCTCCCCCGCAATCCTCTTTGCCGGCCCCACTCGGCCATCCTCCCCGCAATCCTCTTTGCTGGTCCCACTCGGCCATCCTCCCCCGCAATCCTCTTTGCTGGCCCCACTCAGCCATCCTCCCCGCAATCCTCTTTGCTGGTCCCACTCGGCCATCCTCCCCCGCAATCCTCTTTGCCGGCCCCACTCAGCCATCCTCCCCGCAATCCTCTTTGCTGGTCCCACTCGGCCATCCTCCCCCGCAATCCTCTTTGCTGGCCCCACTCGGCCATCCTCCCCGCCATTCTCTTTGCCGGCCCCACTCGGCCATCCTCTTTGCTGGTCCCACACGGCCATTCTCTTTGCCGGCCCCACTCGGCCATCCTCTTTGCCGGCCTCACTCGCCCATCCTCCCCCGCCATCCTCTTTGCCGGTCCCACACGGCCATTCTCTTTGCTGGCCCCACTCGGCCATCCTCCCCCGCCATCCTCTTTGCCGGTCCCACTCGGTCATCCTCCCCCGCCATCCTCTTTGCCGGCCCCACTCGGCCATCCTCCCCCGCCATCCTCTTTGCCGTCCCCACTCGGCCATCCTCCCCCGCCATCCTCTTTGCCGGCCCCACTCGGCTATCCTCCCCCGCCATCCTCTTTGCCGGCCCCACTCGGCCATCCTCCCCCGCCATCCTCTTTGCCGGTCCCACATGGCCATTCTCTTTGCCGGTCCCACTCGGCCATCCTCCCCCGCTATCCTCTTTGCCGGCCCCACTCTGCGATCCTCCCCCGCAATCCTCTTTGCCGGCCCCACACGGCCATCCTCCCCACCATCCTCTTTGCCGGCCCCACTCGGCCATCCTCCCCTGCCATCCTCTTTGCCGGTCCCACATGGCCATCCTCCCCGCCATCCTCTTTGCCGGTCCCACACGGCCATTTTCTTTGCCGGCCCCACTCGGCCATCCTCCCCGCCATCCTCTTTGCCGACCCCACTCGGCCATCCTCTCCCGCCGTCCCCACTCGGCCATCCTCCCCACCAGCCCCACTCGGCCATCCTTCCCGTCCTCCTCGTCGCCCCCACTACAGACGATGAAATAAGAGACAACAGACACATTAGGAAGACAGATCCCATTTACATATTAAAGCCCGTCATTCCATCCACCAATAGGAACGACCGATTCTCAGCCCCTCCCCCAAAGCGGCAGCGATCCTCCGCGTCACCTCCTGGGCTCCGATCCGCTCGTCCTACTCCTCTGACCTCTGGCCACCTCCACCTGCACTTCCTGCCCCGCTATGTGTAACCCCTCCAGCTTGGCCAGCGCCAGCTCCGCGTGGGTGGGGTCAGCGTAGTTGAGGAAGGCTCGGTGCTGGGCTCCCTGCCAGGTGAGGTGCAGGGGCGTGGCGTTGCAATCCCTCAGCAGAGCCTTCAGTTCACTGACACGGGTGGCGGCCGGGATCTTCCCGATGTAGAGGGTGGTACTGCCCCCTCGCGGGTCTGTGGTGGTGGGCGGCCCCGGGATGCTCCTGCTATAGCCACACGGGGAGGAAGGGAACCGATCGGCCTGGGCTGGTGCATCCGAGGAGGAGGGGTCGCGCTCGTCTTTTAGCGTCACGTCCAATCCCAGCTGCCGCTGCTTCTCCCGGAGCTTCCTCAAAACTGGAATTTTCTCCATCGTCTCCCGACTTATCTGCGGGGGCGGGAAAGGGAAGAAACGCGTGAGGTTCATGCTGACGGGAGCGTGGCAAGACCTCTGGCTAGCGTGGGAGCGCTTCCTGTTGGGTATTTAAAGTGGATCGCCCCGAGAATCTTATAGATCGACTCCCTCCCCCTGGGGCATCCATAAACGGGATGCCCCTCTGTGTGAACCCCCCCGAGCCAGCCTATACACTTACCTTGTTTCCCGGTCCAGCAACGCAGGCGCATCTCCGCTATCCCTCTAGCAGGGCACGTGCCCACAGCAGGCATTTGGCCGGCGCGGGCACGCAGGCTGCGCAGCCACTCGTCCAATCAGCGCGCTCGGAGCCGCTGGCCTTAGATGACGTGACATCAGTGGCTCCGAGTGCTCTGATTGGACGAGTGGCTGTGGGGGGGGGGGGGGGGAAAGGACCAAAACCCAGGATAGACAAAATCCTGGCTTTTTTGGCCACTTTAAAGTGGAACAAAACCTGGGAGTTTTGTTCCGTGCCCCTGGGGCATCCCGAATCGGCTGTGTGAACCCCCCCCCCCCCCCCGGTCTGCCCAGTAAAGCTCACCTCACCTCGATTTAATGGTGTATTGCTCGGGCTCTCGTCCAATCAGAGCCCTTTGTCGGGTTTACATCCTATGGCAAAGGGCACGTGCTCCCTATTGAAAGCAATCAGAGCCCTTTGCAGAAGGATGTAAACCCGGCAAAGGGCTCTGATTGGACGAGAGCCGTGTGCACTCCCCATTGATGGTAATCAGAGCCCTTTGCAGAAGGCCGTAACCCCAGCAAATGTCAAACCTTCCCATATCACCCAATCCTTACCTTTCTCCTGTCCTACGGCGTATGTGCGGGCTCTCATCCAATCAGAGCCTTACGTCCCGCATATTAATGATCAGCATACAGCTCTGTTTAGATGCAGAGCCCGGCCGCATCCCCAGTTTCTTTAAAGTGAACCAAAACCCACAAAGATTGATTTCCCTCCCCCCTCCCTGGGGCATCCATAACATTACTTATCTATAATATTACTCTGTAAAAGGGGACCCCTAGCATTACATAAACATGATTTAAAGTGAACCTAAACCCACAGCAATCGGCAATCGATTCCCTCCCCCCGGGCCAATTCCCTCCCAGGTCGCCCCATACACTTACCTTGTTTCCCGGTCCAACGGCGCATGTGTGAGCCGCATCCCCGCTATCCCTCGAGCAGGGCGCGTGCCCTGTTATAGGGAAGCGGGGGATGCGCCCGTCAGGGTGTTTGGATCCGCTGGCCTTAGACGAGCTGATGTGAGCGGATCTGAGCGCTCTGATTGGACGAGTGGCCGTGCATTCACTGTAGGACCTGGAAGAGGTGAGTTTGTTCAGGCGACCTGGAGGGTTTCACAACCCCCGATCAGGGCGCCCCAGGGGCAAGGAGCAAAACCCAATATAGTTAAAATCCTGGGTTTTAACTATCCTGAGTTTTGGTCCCTGATCGGGGTTTTCCCCGCTGTGTAAAATCCCCCAGATCGCAACTCACCTCTTCCCGGTCCTGCGGCGCATGTGCAGCCGCTCGTCCAATCAGCGCGCTCGGAGCCGCTCACATCATCTTGTCTTAAGACAAGCTGATCCGAGCGCATTGACGGGCGCATCCCCCGCTTCCCTCTAACAGGGCCGGCCATTCACAAATGCCTGCTGCGGGCACGCGCCCTGCTCGAGGGATAGCGGGGATGCGGCTCGCACATGCGCCATTGGACCGGAAAACAAGGTAAGTGAATGGGGGCGACCTGGGGGGTTTCACACAGCGGGGCATCCTGATTCTGGATGCCCCGGGAGGGGGGGGGGGAATCAATCTCCATGGGTTTTGGTCCACTTTAAGGAAACTAGAAATGCGTCCGGGCTCTGCATCTAAACAGAGCCGTATGCCGATCATTAATATGCGGGACGTAAGGCTCTGATTGGATGAGAGAACGCACATGCGCCGTAGGACCAGAGAAAGGTAAGGATTGCGTGATATGGGAAGGTTTGACATTTCGGGGCATCCCAAATCAAGTCCAAGAGGGGATGCGGGCAGCTAATGCGCCGGCGTGGGGGTGCAAGAAATCTATATATAGATTTTGGAAGCCCCGGGGGGAGGGAATCGATCGTCCCAGTGGTATTTATATAATAGGGGGGCCAATAGGGGGTGTGGCCAGAACACTGCACAGTGTGGGTCCAAGGGGGACACTAGGTCCTCCATAGCCGTCATTTTCTTGGAAGGGGCGCGGACCCAAACTGGACCCGGTGGCATTTATATGGGGTGTGGCCAGTGTTGGACCGCCCGGTCCCGCTCATTCCGTGTCATCTGCCTGCTTCATCAGGGCCGAGCTCACCTTGGACCAGATGATCCCTTTGGGTTTCGGGCGCGCGCAGTCGGTTTTGATGACCCGGCCGGGCGTCAGGATATAATCTACGGTCAGGTCGTGGTCGTCCAGCAGTTCCTCGGGAATGTCGAGCACCTGGAAAAGCAAAACGGGGACAAATATGGCACCGGGGGGCCCTTACCCATTCCAGGCCAAGACTATAACCCGTTCTTGGCCCGAGACCCCGTTTTTAAGGCCATTACCTGTTTCCGGTCCAAGACCCTTACCCATTGCCAAAACCCTTACCTGGCCTAAAACCCTTACCAAGACCCTTTTCTATTTCTGGCCCAAGACCCATTCCCAGCCCTAACCCCTACCTGTTCCAAGACTTGTTCTAGAACTAAGACCCCTAACTGGTCCAAGATCAAGACCCTTATCCATTCCAAGACTGTTACCTGTTCCCAGGTCCAAGGTTCTCAGTCCAAAATCCCTACTTGTTCCTGGCCCCAAACCCTTTACCATACTAAGACCCACCCCCCTTAGTCGTTCCAAGACCCTTTTCCATTCCTGGCCCAATCCCCTACCTGTTCCTGTCCCAAGACCCCCACCTGTCCCAGGCTATGACCTGATCTGTTCCAAGACCATTACCTGTTCCTGGCTGAAGACTCTTACCTGTGCCTAGACTGTTTCCTTTTCCCAACCCAAGACCCTTACCCATTTCAAGACCTGTTTCTGGCCCAAGAGCTGGTCCAAACCCCCTTACTTGTTCCTGGCCCAGGACCTTTTTTCCTGTTCCAAGACCTGTTTCTGGCCCAAGAGCTGGTCCAAACCCCCTTACTTGTTCCTGGCCCATGACGCTTTCCTGTTCCAAGACCTGTTTCTGGCCCAAGAGCTGGTCCAAACCCCCTTACTTGTTCCTGGCCCAGGATGCTTTCCTGTTCCAAGACCTGTTTCTGGCCCAAGACCTGGTCCAAACCCCCTTACTTGTTCCAGGCCCAGGATGCTTTCCTGTTCCAAGACCTGTTTCTGGCCCAAGACCTGGTCCAAACCCCCTTACTTGTTCCAGGCTCAGGATGCTTTCCTGTTCCAAGACCTGTTTCTGGCCCAAGAGCTGGTCCAAACTCCCTTACTTGTTCCTGGCCCAGGATGCTTTCCTGTTCCAAGACCTGTTTCTGGCCCAAGACCTGGTCCAAACCCCCTTACTTGTTCCAGGCCCAGGATGCTTTCCTGTTCCAAGACCTGTTTCTGGCCCAAGACCTGGTCCAAACCCCCTTACTTGTTCCTGGCCCATGACGCTTTCCTGTTCCAAGACCTGTTTCTGGCCCAAGACCTGGTCCAAACCCCCTTACTTGTTCCTGGCCCATGACGCTTTCCTGTTCCAAGACCTGTTTCTGGCCCAAGACCTGGTCCAAACTCCCTTACTTGTTCCTGGCCCAGGATGCTTTCCTGTTCCAAGACCTGTTTCTGGCCCAAGACCTGGTCCAAACCCCCTTACTTGTTCCTGGCCCAGGATGATTTCCTGTTCCAAGACCTGTTTCTGGCCCAAACTCCCTTACTTGTTCCTGGCCCAGGATGCTTTCCTCTTCCAGCACCTGTTTCTGGCCCAAGAGCTGGTCCAAACCCCCTTACTTGTTCCAGGCCCAGTATGATTTCCTCTTCCAAGACCTGTTTCTGGCCCAAGACCTGGCCCAAACTCCCTTACTTGTTCCTGGCCCAGGATGCTTTCCTCTTCCAGCACCTGTTTCTGGCCCAAGAGCTGGTCCAAACCCCCTTACTTGTTCCTGGCCCAGGATGATTTCCTGTTCCAAGACCTGTTTCTGGCCCAAGAGCTGGTCCAAACCCCTTACTTGTTCCAGGCCCAGTATGATTTCCTCTTCCAAGACCTGTTTCTGTCCCAAGAGCTGGTCCAAACCCCCTTACTTGTTCCAGGCCCAGTATGATTTCCTGTTCCAAGACCTGTTTCTGGCCCAAGAGCTGGTCCAAACCCACTTACTTGTTCCTGGCCCAGGATGCTTTCCTCTTCCAAGACCTGTTTCTGGCCCAAGAGCTGGTCCAAACCCACTTACCTGTTCCTGGCCCAGGAAGCTTTTCTGTTCCAAGACCTGTTACTTGCCCAAGAGCTGGTCCAAACCCCCTTACTTGTTCCAGGCCCAGGATGCTTTCCTGTTCCAAGACCTGTTTCTGGCCCAAGAGCTGGTCCAAACACCCTTACTTGTTCCTGGCCCAGGATGCTTTCCTGTTCCAAGACCCGTTTCTGGCCAAAGAACTGGTCCAAACACCCTTACTTGTTCCTGGCCCAGGATGCTTTCCTGTTCCAAGACCTGTTTCTGGGCCAAGAGCTGGTCCAAACCCCCTTACTTGTTCCTGGCCCAGGATGCTTTCTTCTTCCAAGACCCGTTTCTGGCCAAAGAACTGGTCCAAACCCCCTTACTTGTTCCAGGCCCCGGATGCCTTCCTGTTCCAAGACCTGTTTCTGGCCCAAGAGCTGGTCCAAACTCCCTTACTTGTTCCTGGCCCAGGATACTTTCCTGTTCCAAGACCTGTTTCTGGCCCAAGAGCTGGTCCGAACCCCCTTACTTGTTCCTGGCCCAGGACGCTTTCCTGTTCCAAGACCTGTTTCTGGCCCAAGAGCTGGTCCAAACCCCCTTACTTG
The DNA here is from genome assembly GCA_027917425.1 of Gastrophryne carolinensis. Classification (NCBI taxonomy): domain Eukaryota; kingdom Metazoa; phylum Chordata; class Amphibia; order Anura; family Microhylidae; genus Gastrophryne; species Gastrophryne carolinensis. Next base: position 6,071,285 of record CM051241.1, read on the forward strand.
TTCCTGGCCCAAGACACTTTCATGTTCCAAGACCTGTTTCTGGTCCAAGAGCTGGTCCGAACCCCCTTACTTGTTCCTGGCCCAGGACGCTTTCCTGTTCCAAGACCTGTTTCTGGCCCAAGAGCTGGTCCAAACCCCCTTACTTGTTCCAGGCCCCGGATGCCTTCCTGTTCCAAGACCTGTTTCTGGCCCAAGAGCTGGTCCAAACCCCCTTACTTGTTCCTGGCCCAGGATACTTTCCTGTTCCAAGACCTGTTTCTGGCCCAAGAGCTGGTCCGAACCCCCTTACTTGTTCCTGGCCCAGGACGCTTTCCTGTTCCAAGACCTGTTTCTGGCCCAAGAGCTGGTCCAAACCCCCTTACTTGTTCCTGGCCCAAGACACTTTCATGTTCCAAGACCTGTTTCTGGTCCAAGAGCTGGTCCGAACCCCCTTACTTGTTCCTGGCCCAGGACGCTTTCCTGTTCCAAGACCTGTTTCTGGCCCAAGAGCTGGTCCAAACCCCCTTACTTGTTCCAGGCCCAGGATGCTTTCCTGTTCCAAGACCTGTTTCTGGCCCAAGAGCTGGTCCAAACCCCCTTACTTGTTCCAGGCCCAGGATGCTTTCCTGTTCCAAGACCTGTTTCTGGCCCAAGAGCTGGGCCAAACCCCCTTACTTGTTCCTGGCCCAGAATGCTTTCCTCTTCCAAGACCTGTTTCTGGCCCAAGAGCTGGTCAAACCCCCTTACTTGTTCCTGGTCCAGGATGCTTTCCTGTTCCAAGACCTGTTTCTGGCCCAAGAGCTGGTCCAAACCCCCTTACTTGTTCCAGGCCCAGGATGCTTTCCTGTTCCAAGACCTGTTTCTGGCCCAAGAGCTGGTCCAAACCCCCTTACTTGTTCCAGGCACAGGATGCTTTCCTGTTCCAAGACATGTTTCTGGCCCAAGAGCTGGTCCAAACACCCTTACTTGTTCCAGGCCCAGGACGCTTTCCTGTTCCAAGACCTGTTTCTGGTCCAAGAGCTGGTCCAAACCCCCTTACTTGTTCCTGGCCCAGGACGCTTTCCTGTTCCAAGACCTGTTTCTGGCCCAAGAGCTGGTCCAAACCCCCTTACTTGTTCCAGGCCCAGGATGCTTTCCTGTTCCAAGACCTGTTTCTGGCCCAAGAGCTGGTCCAAACCCCCTTACTTGTTCCAGGCCCAGGATGCTTTCCTGTTCCAAGACCTGTTTCTGGCCCAAGAGCTGGGCCAAACCCCCTTACTTGTTCCTGGCCCAGAATGCTTTCCTCTTCCAAGACCTGTTTCTGGCCCAAGAGCTGGTCAAACCCCCTTACTTGTTCCTGGTCCAGGATGCTTTCCTGTTCCAAGACCTGTTTCTGGCCCAAGAGCTGGTCCAAACCCCCTTACTTGTTCCAGGCCCAGGATGCTTTCCTGTTCCAAGACCTGTTTCTGGCCCAAGAGCTGGTCCAAACCCCCTTACTTGTTCCAGGCACAGGATGCTTTCCTGTTCCAAGACATGTTTCTGGCCCAAGAGCTGGTCCAAACACCCTTACTTGTTCCAGGCCCAGGACGCTTTCCTGTTCCAAGACCTGTTTCTGGTCCAAGAGCTGGTCCAAACCCCCTTACTTGTTCCAGGCCCAGGATGCTATCCTGTTCCAAGACCTGTTACTGACCCAAGAGCTGGTCCAAACCCCCTTACTTGTTCCTGGCCCAGGATGCTTTCCTGTACCAAGACCTGTTTCTGGCCCAAGAGCTGGTCCAACCCCCCTTACTTGTTCCTGGCCCAGGATGCTTTCCTGTTCCAAGACCTGTTTCTGGCCCAAGAGCTGGTCCAAACCCCCTTACTTGTTCCTGGCCCAGGATGCTTTCCTGTTCCAAGACCTGTTTCTGGCCCAAGGCCTGGTCCAAACCCCCTTACTTGTTCCTGGCCCAGGATGCTTTCCTGTACCAAGACCTGTTTCTGGCCCAAGAGCTGGTCCAACCCCCCTTACTTGTTCCTGGCCCAGGATGCTTTCCTGTTCCAAGACCTGTTTCTGGCCCAAGAGCTGGTCCAAACCCCCTTACTTGTTCCTGGCCCAGGATGCTTTCCTGTTCCAAGACCTGTTTCTGGCCCAAGACCCTGTTTTTAAGGCCATTACGCGTCTCGCGCTAAACTACTTATTCTTGGGAGGTAAGTTAGTTTACTGAATCACAGCCCAGCACTTACCTGACAGTCATGGACCACAGTGACGACGACAGTCTGGTCGCTCACCGCCCCCATGGCCACCATCATGGCGTACTCCATGTCCGCAAACCCCTCGCCTTTCCCGATCCGCCACCCTGGAAACACACCGGAGGTTATGCGATTCTTCCCGCGAGGGAGCGATGATCGCAGCGCGGGGCGCGCCATCTACCTTTTTCCGATACCGCCACGGAGCCGACCACCACCAGATCCACGTGCACCGCCGCGTCCAGCCCCAGGGGGACGCTGTAATCCCGAACGCCCTGAAAGTGAGAGATTAAGAAAAAAAGACCTGCTGCTTATATCCAGAACAATCGCGCCACAACCTCCAACAAAATCCATTAAAGTGGAACAAAACCTGGGAATTTGACCTGAGTTTTGTTCCGTGCCCCTGGGGCATCCCGAATCGGCTGTGTGAAACCCCCCCCCCAGCCCAGTAAAGCTCACCTCTCCTCGGTTCAATGGTGTATTGCTCGGGCTCTCGTCCAATCAGAGCTCTTTGCCGGGTCTACATCCTATGGCAAAGGGCACATACTCCCCATTGATGGTAATCAGAGCCCTTTGCCGAAGGATGTAACCCTGGCAAAGGGCTCTGATTGGACTTGTTCCTGGCCCAGGATGCTTTCCTCTTCCTCCAGCCCCACAGAAAGGAAACTCTCACCTAAGGGGTTTGTGAGGTGTGTCATCGCATAGGGGCGCCATGCAGCAACCTCCCCCGGCCGTCACATGGCGGTAATAAGGAAACAAGGTAAGTACTGCTACTGGAATAGATAGATAGACAGATAGATAGATATGAGATAGATAGATAGATAGATATGGGATAGATAGATAGATAGATAGATAGATAGATAGATAGATAGATAGATAGATATGGGATAGATAGATAGATATGGGATAGATAGATAGATAGATAAATACCATTTTGTGATTACTCACCTGTAAAATGGGTATTACAAGTATGTCTCACACCCTGCTTCGGAAGATTCATTACACGTGGGTTATAGCCAGTAGGGGGCGAACTTCTGCAGAGATGACTAGAAAAAAAAGAAGGAGGCCCCTGGAGGACCGACAAAACCAAATTCAAGACCCAAACAGTCAACAAGGTCTTGCGAGGAGGTCGCACACGAGTGACCCCCTGAAAAAAAAGTCTTAACCAAAAGGATGAAGAGCAAAAGACCCTTGATAGAAAACTGCCAGGGCGGAGACCTACCCTCATAGAGTACAAAGCTGAAAACCCAGGTCCAAGACGTGTTGGAGAAACTCCAAAATTCTGGGAATCGAGAAACCCTACAAGGCAAGGCCCCAGCCTCACACCAATCAAAATAGGACCGCCAGGTCCTGTAGTAGATGTTAGAGGAAAAACTTCTTACTAGCCCTAACAAGCGTCTAGATCACAGCATCAGACAAACCTTCCTCTTCTAGGATGGAGGTCTCAGCAGCCACGCCGTCAAAGCCAGCGTTTGAAAATTGGGGTAACATAGCTGACCTTGAATGACCAGATCCGGAAACATGGACAACCTGTACTGATCGACCGCCAGCCACACGACGGCTGCGAACCACACCTGTCTTGGCCACCTTGAAGCCACCAGTATAGCTGGCACACCCACTTGAACCAGCTTGCGAACCACCCTGCCTACCATGGAGAAGGGAGGAAACCGATACAGGAGACCCAGATCCCGCCAGGCAAGAGACATGGCATCCACTGCCAGGGCCAGAGGATCCCGAGACAGAGACACAAAAGCAGAGAGCTTGTGATTGTGACGAGAGACAAAGAGATCCACCTCCGGGAACCCCCACTTGTGACAAATGGATAGAAATATCTTGTTGTTCCATGTTCTCTACTCCTGGAACGTACACCGCCGAGAAACATGGAACATCGCTCTCGGCCCATGCAAGAAACAGAGAAACTTCCCTGAGGGCACTACCGCTGCGAGTCCCTCCTTGGTGACTGATGTAAACGACCGATAGTCTGTTCGAACCTGAACCGGAAATCCTTGGAGACGATGCGTCAAGTGCGACAGCACCAACCGAACTCCAAGACGTTGGTGGGGATGTGCGCCTCCAGAGGACCCCCACAGCCCCTGGAACTGATGTTTCTCCCAGAAACCCCCCTCCAGCCCGACAGGCTGTCATCCGTGGTGACCGTCTCCCAACAAGGAGCCAGAAAGGATCTGCCCCTCAGAAGACTTCTCAGTTCCAGCCACCACTGAAGAGACTGCCGGACCAAGGAAGACATCGCAAAGGACTGATCCAAGGCCAGAGGACATCTGTCCCAAGCCGATAACAGATAGATTTGAAGAGACCTCTTGTGAAAACTGAGCAAAAGGAACCGCCTCGAAGGAGGCCACCATCAACCACACCAGCCTCATCCCTTGCCGGATGGACGGGCGAGGATGGGACAGAAGAAGACGTATCAGATCTTGAACCATCTGCACCTTCAACAGAGGTAAGAACACCCTGGACTGAATGGTATCCAGATTCATGCCCAGAAAGGAAATATCCCCAGACGGGGAGAGAGAAGACTTGGGGTTGTTGAACACCCAACCGAAACTCTCCAGCATAGTCACTACCAACCTGGTGTCCAGCTCCGTTTGACTGAGAGAGGATGCCGTAATGAGGAGGTCGTCCAGATACGGCACAATGCGAATGCCCTGGTCTTTGAGAAGGGCCATTTTGCCCGCCGACACCTTGGTGCTGAGGTCCGCCCGAAAGGGAGAGCCACAAACCGGAAGGGTAAGCTTCCTTGATGTCTATGGACGTCACGAAGACACCTGGACGAAGAGAGTTGATGGCCGAGCGCAGAGTCTCCATGCAAAATTTCCTGGTTCTGATGAACCTGTTGAGAATCCTGAGATGCAGAATGGGTCTTATGGAGCCATCCTTTTTGGGCACTGTAAAAAAGGTTGGAGTAATAGCCCCGGCCTCTCCTGGAGGAGGGCACCGGGCAAACGACCCCCCTGTCCAGAAGGTTTTGTATTGCCAATAACAGCCCCTGCGCAGCCCAGGGGTCCGAAGGAACCCGAGACCTGAGAAATCTGGGAGGAGGCCGGTACTTGACCTCCAGCTTGTACCCGCAAGAACCATTTCCAGGGTCCAGTTGTCTGTGACCTCCCAGGTCCAGACCTGGGCGAAGAGCCTTAGCCGTCCCCCCACCCACGAGGGTGAGGGCGCCCCCTCATTGCGGGTTGGGTACCCCAGGCAGTGCCAGGGCGGGCACGCCCACTGCCCCTACCCCAGGAGTCACCTCTAAACGCAGAGTAAGCAACTCCCCTGCTTGCTCGAGAGCCACGAAAGGAAGGATTAAAGGAGCCTGCACCCCGAAAGGAGCGGCGCTGCTTCCTGCACTGTGGCAACTTTCCTCCTTTCACCACCAAGTCCAATTTATCTCCAAACAGGCAGTAAGCGCCTTCTTAGCTGCCATATCAGCCGCCCATTGGCGAACCAAACCGAATGGCGTATAGCCACAAGCAAATCCGAGGTACTACTACACATGCGAATTGTATCGTCCAAAGCTGATAAGACAAAGGTCATGACCAAATCACCCCGCGTAAGTGCTGCAAATGCAACACTAGCAGGGTTAAGAAGGGGGCCATTCAACAAGCCCCTAATTACAGATCTGGTAGCCACGGCCGAGAGTGCGGAAGCACAAATGGGACGCAGGGCCGAACCCACACAGGCAAAGGCGTGTGACACCATTTGATCCAGACGACGGTCCTCACCATCCTTCAGTGTGGTGGAGTCAGGTGAGTGCACAACGAATGTGTTGGGCAACCCCAGACTCGGAGGGTCGACTTCTGGGGGTGACGACCAGAGCTTCATCATGTCTACCCGGAAGGGATATCTCCTATCCCACCCCTGAGGGACGCCGGGAAGCCGGCTGGGCCTTTCCCATTCCTTAAGAATCAACTTGTAAAAATGTTTCTGATCTGGAAACTCCAAGCGCAGCTTAGTGGCCCCAAAAAAATTCCCCCTCTTGCGGAGGGGACTCCTCAGGCGGGGAACCTCAAAAATATGGGCCAGAAGTCTGGGGGTATCCACGTTATCCCCACGCTCCTGCCCAGCATCAGCATCCAGGTACTGCTGATCGTCGGAACCATCAGATTCTGAAAACAATTCCCCTTCTTCCAGCGGTGAATAATCAGACCAGACAAAGGGGTCATATTCCTCAAAATCAAAACCCGGCGCAGCCGGTGCCACATGCCTTCTCTTAGCTGGGGCCTTTCCGGCCGCAGAGCTAGCAATCAATTTCTCAATGTTGGCTGATCTAGCACAGACATCAGATTGCGACTCCCCGCTAATGACAGTGTCACATGGGGTCAGAATCAGGCGTGGGGGTGTAGGTGATGAGGCCGGCGCCGCTGACCCAGACGCCTGGGACCCCGACTGCCGCGTAATGGCCTGCTATGCAAATGGACTGCAAATAAACACATTATCCCCCGCAAGGGATGCCCCACAACCACACACTGCCGGGATTGCCCCGAAGGGAGAACGGTATCTTGGAAAGCCTCCATATGGTAATTTTTTATGGTAGTCGCAATGACCAGTGGGAATTACGCTAGTAAGCCCCTTAACGTCCGTTAGTGGGAGGATTTGTAAAGAATAGGAGGGGGCATAAGTAAGCACCTAGACAAAATGCATACAGTCACAAAACAGACACACCTAAAATATACCTAGTGACAAGTTCACAATAAAAAAGCAAAATAGGCTTTTGACCCACTAAATACTCTCTAGGGTGCCCAATATCACACTACTGAATGCACCTTGAGTGTTGCAGAACCCCAGAAATGCTCATGTATGTAGCACAGACCTAGTCTGCGACTATTCACGCTGTAGGGTACAAAAGCCAAAAGGACACACACACAATAGGAAGAAAGAATGGCCCCCGCAGGGCACTCACGCTGCCGGGACAAGATGGCGACCAAAGGCAGGAGCAGCCACAGCAGACGCGGCCAACAAGGAAGAGAAGGAGGGCGGGCAGGTGCAGAACATGCGCCGCGCGTGGCCCCGCCACCTCCAGCACTGCTGAGAACCTCCAGCACTGGCTGGGAACCTCCGTCGGCACCAAGGAGAGGGGGGCGGGCCGCAGCGACACGCCGAGCTAGCGGCCCCGCCCCCTCCCCTCAGAGAGGGGAAAGAACAATGGCCGAGCTCCCGAGACAGCGGGGGAGCCGGCCCAGACACCAGGCCGCCTGCGTCCTCAAGGGCGGCCTGGCAAAGTAAACACCGCGCACACACACATACACACACACACACACCAAGGTATAAACACACTGCTGGTGGAAGTAAAGGAATCCTATCTATCACATGTTGTGCCTGCCGACTAAAGGAAGAGAGGCCCCCCCCCCCCCACGATCCAGGGACCTAGGGTAACGGATAGGGAAGGGAACCCCAGCCACATAATGCGGCACAGGGGAAAACGGACGAGGCATCCCAAACCAGGATACCGAACCTGATAACCGCCTACCCCCTAATTGGGGTCTCACAGAGGAGCGTAGCTCCTAATAGAACACCCCTAGGGTGTTACCCACCATCGTCCGGACCTAAATCCGAGGCTGGGAGGCATATGTACTTTAATGAATAAAAAAGTCCGGACAGAAATAGGTCAATAAATTGCCGGGTGTGAACACGGCTTACCTGCAAGGAAGGAGACAGCCATCTTCTGACTTGCTCGCCGTCTGCAGAGACCAAGACTGGGGAATGTGTGGGAGGTCCCAGGTATTTATGGACCGGGAGGGGCTTCTTTTTTTCTAGTCATCTCTGCAAAAGTTCACCCTCTACTGGACATAACCCAAATGTAATGACTACTTCCGAAGCAGGGTGTGAGACATACTTAGAATAGATATGGGCAGTGGCGTTGCTAGGGCTGGTGTCACCCGGGGCGGTAGGAAATGGTGTCACCCCCCCCCCCCCCCCAAAGAAAAAAATTTTTTGTATGTTGAAAGAACTCAATGGCAGAGAAAAGGAGCACACCGATTACAGACAGCTGGAGGAGAAAAGGGGCGGGCCAGACAGGCAGCAACCAATAGGAGTCGGGGCAGGGCCAGACATCGCACCTGAACAAAAGCGGGGCGCGTGCCTATTATAATCAATGTATGATAGCAGAGGCGCTTATGCGTTGTGCAGTACCTCACTAGCACACATACATCGGCCTGCACGCTCCCTTTATGTCCATTAAAAACACCCATCTCCCGCCAGGTAACGCGCCCACCATGCAACACCACCACACACGCCACTGAGCAGTTACAGCTATAAATCCCCGAATAAACAGGAACAGCGTGCGCTCACCCCAGCAACACCACACACGCCCTCACCTGTTTCTGGCGACGAATACAGCGCGCGCTCTCAGCAACAGCGAACAAAAGCTCCCACCTCGTCCACGTGACCTGCTGTGCGCGCACACCATTGGTCCACAGATTCTGGACAGGCACCAGCAGCCGCTCCGCCTCCTGCCAAATGGCGCTCGAGCGCTGTGGGAGAGATGCGTAGGTGTCGCCGTGAGGGCATAGCATCCCCACAACTGACTGCTCTGTGCCACAGGCTGGCAATAATTGAGGTGACATAATGCCAGGGGCGGACTGGGACCAAAAAACGGCCCTGGACTTTTTGGTCAGACTGGCCCTTCTGTACTGTGCTCGGCCCGGTAAAGTGAGTCAACGCCACTATATATATATATATCTCTGAGCGGGATCGGCCCAGGACCTCCACCCGGGCATCCAAAATCAGGATGCCCCACTGTGTGAAACTCCCCAGGTTACCTGCTACACTTACCTTACTTCCCGGTCCAACACCACATGCGCGGGCCACGGCCGCATCCCGGCTATCCCTCTAGCAGGGCGCATGCCCGCGCCAGGCATTTGTGAATGGCCGGTGCGGGCACATTCCCCGTTTGAGGGTAGCTGGGGATGCGGCTGCAGCTCACGCATGCGCCACTGCACTTAGGACGCTGGCTTAGGATAGTCAAAATCCTAGGTTTTGGTCCACTTCAAAGAGTTTTAATCCTTTTCTGTGGGGCGCCCTGATTTGGGATGCCCCATTTTGTGCAACCCCCTCAGATCACCAGTAAAACTTACCTGACCAGCGATCCACTGGCTCATGCATGGGTTCTCCTCACTAAGGGCTGGATGGAGCCAAGCAGGCTGCCAGCCACATCCCACCAGCCTCTAGCTGGTGCAGACACATGTTTGAACCACGCATGTGTTGTTTGATTAGCGGCCAGGTATTTTTACTGGGAATTTGACACAATGGGGCATCCCAAATCAGGATGTCAGGGAGGGGCCATGTAAATAAGCTTCCATCTGTCCATACAATACATTGCTACACCACAGTCCAGCTCCCCTGTGCGTCCTCAATAGATACTGGGTCATACCATGTGCGGGCGGGGGGGGGGGGGGTACTCAAGGAAAAGAAAATCAACAACCACAAACTGTAAAAATTTTACAAAAAAAACCCCACAAAACAGCAGTGTCCATGCTGCTGGGGCCCCATAACAATACTGGTGCAATGCAAATGCTGAAAGCAAACTTTTTTAATGCCCCTGCTGCCGCCCTATTCTATTACACTCTATTAGGGTATAAGGGAGGATACAGGAGGAGAAGAGCTTACACTCTATTAGGGTATAAGGGAGGATACAGGAGGAGAAGAGCTTACACTCTATTAGGGTATAAGGGAGGATACAGAAGGAGAAGAGCTTACACTCTATTAGGGTATAAGGGAGGATACAGGAGAAGAGCTTACACTCTATTAGGGTATAAGGGAGGATACAGGAGGAGAAGAGCTTACACTCTATTAGGGTATAAGGGAGGATACAGGAGGAGAAGAGCTTACACTCTATTAGGGTATAAGGGAGGATACAGAAGGAGAAAGAGCTTACACTCTATTAGGGTATAAGGGAGGATACAGGAGGAGAAGAGCTTACACTCTATTAGGGTATAAGGGAGGATACAGAAGGAGAAGAGCTTACACTCTATTAGGGTATAAGGGAGGATACAGGAGAAGAGCTTACACTCTATTAGGGTATAAGGGAGGATACAGAAGGAGAAAGAGCTTACACTCTATTAGGGTATAAGGGAGGATACAGGAGGAGAAGAGCTTACACTCTATTAGGGTATAAGGGAGGATACAGAAGGAGAAGAGCTTACACTCTATTAGGGTATAAGGGAGGATACAGGAGAAGAGCTTACACTCTATTAGGGTATAAGGGAGGATACAGGGGGAGAAGAGCTTACACTCTATTAGGGTATAAGGGAGGATACAGAAGGAGAAGAGCTTACACTCTATTAGGGTATAAGGGAGGATACAGGAGAAGAGCTTACACTCTATTAGGGTATATGGGAGGATACAGGAGGAGAAGAGCTTACACTCTATTAGGGTATATGGGAGGATACAGGGGGAGAAGAGCTTACACTCTATTAGGGTATATGGGAGGATACAGGAGGAGAAGAGCTTACACTCTATTAGGGTATAAAGGGGGCGGGTTGACAGGAGGGTTGGTTGGTGGGTATTTAGATGTGCGAGTGGGCAGGTGGTCAGGCAGGTAGGTAGGTGGGTGGGTGACTGCCACCTCCACGTCAGAATCCGCTGATTCCGCCTGCACATCACTCCAGTCTGGTCCAGGGTCTGGGTAGGTAGGTAGGTGAGTGGCAAGTATATAGATAGGTGGGTGGATTAGGCAGTTGGATTAATAGGTGGGTGAGTGAGCAGGGTGGGTAGATGGGCAGGGCGAGTAGATGGGTAGATGTGCAGGGCAGGGTTGGTAGATGGGCAGGGCAGGGTGAGTAGATGGGTAGATGGGCAGGGCAGGGTGGGTAGATGGGCAGAGCAGGTGGGTAGATGGGCAGGGTGGGTAGATGGGCAGAGCAGGTGGGTAGATGGGCAGAGCAGGTGGGTAGATGGGCAGAGCAGGTGGGTAGATGGGCAGGGCAGGGTGGGTAGATGGGCAGAGCAGGGTGGGTAGATGGGCAGGGTGGGTAGATGGGCAGAGCAGGTGGGTAGATGGGCAGGGTGGGTAGATGGGCAGAGCAGGTGGGTAGATGGGCAGAGCAGGTGGGTAGATGGGCAGGGCAGGGTGGTTAGATGGGCAGAGCAGGGTGGGTAGATGGGCAGGGTGGGTAGATGGGCAGAGCAGGTGGGTAGATGGGCAGGGTGGGTAGATGGGCAGGGCAGGGTGGGTAGATGGGCAGAGCAGATGGGCAGAGCAGGTGGGTAGATGGGCAGAGCAGGTGGGTAGATGGGCAGGGCAGGTGGGTAGATGGGCAGAGCAGGTGGGTAGATGGGCAGGGCAGGTGGGTAGATGGGCAGAGCAGGGTGGGTAGATGGGCAGAGCAGGGTGGGTAGATGGGCAGAGCAGGTGGGTAGATGGGCAGAGCAGGTGGGTAGATGGGCAGGGTGAGTTAAGAGAAACACATTGCACCATTAATTAGTATTAGCATTTAGTTTGAGGTTTATTGGAACACAATACAGCAACAGCATGGACTCACCTGGAGCCACTTCACTGCCAAGTTGGAGAATCCTTTCTGTTGTTGATTCTCCTTCATGGTGTCTGCAGGCTGCTAACTTGTCCTCGTGGGTGAGACAGACACACACACATCTCTCTCTCTCCCTCCCCCCTTCCTCTCCCTCGGGCTATGGCTGCAACACACACACTCACACTCAGACTATCTCTCTCTCTCCCCCTCTCCCCACTCTTCCCACTCACCGACCTCTGCTGCAGCCATCAATCACAGTTTCTCTTGTTTAATCAGTCACGTCATCCTCTCCCCGCGCTGGCCGGCCAGCATGACAGGAAACGGAAGTGCTGGCCTCTGCTGTGCTGTGCTCTGGGCTGTCCTCCGCAGTGAGGGGAAACAAGAGATGAGTTTTTGGTTCCACTGAGCCACCAATGTAAAAAAACAAAATGACAGCTGAACAACGTGCGCGGCCGCGCTCCCGCGCATCTTACAGGCAACACTGCGACTTGTGGCCCTTTGCCCGGTATGCCCTATGGCCAGCCCGCCCCTGCATAATGCTATAGTGCGGTGTCACCCTCTAGGTCTGGTGTCACCCGGGGCGGTCCGCCCCCCCCGCCCCCGGGTCGCTACGCCACTGGATATGGGATAGACAGAGAGATAGATATGAGATAGATAGATAGATAGATAGATAGATAGATATAGAACAGAGAGATAGATAGATAGATAGATATGGGATAGATAGATATGGGATAGATACATAAATAGATATGAGATAGATAGATAGATATGAGATAGATAGATAGATAGATAGATAGATAGATAGATAGTAGGGTGTTGTGATTGGTTGGGCTACTCTATGGGTGATGCAGCAGGGGAGCCCCAGAAGGTTCCAGCACCTCGCCCCCTGTTCCATACCTGGGACTTACCTGGGAGGTGGAGCAGATTCTCAGCACCTCTTTGCTGGCCCCGGGGGGAGGGGTGATCCTATTGAAGAGTCCGCTCCGGAGGCGAGGGGTGGGGACCAGCAGGGTCTTGTGGGCCTGTGGGCAACAACAGAGAGCGGTGTTGGGGTGCACACAAAAATGGGGGTGAGGGTCTTACACGTGGGCACAGCGGGGAAAAAGGGATCAACTATCCAGACTATGCAGATTAGCTTCCCCAACAGGCCCCGTACAACACGGGTCAGGGAGCCTTGGGGGGTCACGCTAGGGGCCCAGGTTGAGCTTTGGGGGGTCACGCTAGGGGCCCAGGTTGAGCTTTGGGGGGTCACGCTAGGGGCCCAGGTTGAGCTTTGGGGGGTCACGCTAGGGGCCCAGGTTGAGCTTTGGGGGGTCACGCTAGGGGCCCAGGTTGAGTTTTCGGGGGTCATGCTAAGGGCCCAGGTTGGGTTTTCGGGGGTCACGCTAAGGGCCCAGGTTGGGTTTTCGGGGGTCACGCTAAGGGCCCAGGTTGGGTTTTCGGGGGTCACGCTAAGGGCCCAGGTTGGGTTTTGAGGTCACTCTAGGGGCCAGGCTGGGTTTTGAGGTCACTCTAGGGGCCAGGCTGGGTTTTGAGGTCACTCTAGGGGCCAGGTTGGGTTTTGAGGTCACTCTAAAGGCCAGGTTGGGTTTTGAGGTCACTCTAAAGGCCAGGTTGGGTTTTGAGGTCACTCTAAAGGCCAGGTTGGGTTTTGAGGTCACTCTAAAGGCCAGGTTGGGTTTTGAGGTCACTCTAAAGGCCAGGTTGGGTTTTGAGGTCACTCTAGGGCCCAGGTTGGGTTTTGAGGTCACTCTAGGGGCCAGGCTGGGTTTTGAGGTCACTCTAGGGGCCAGGCTGGGTTTTGAGGTCACTCTAGGGCCCAGGTTGGGTTTTGAGGTCACTCTAGGGCCCAGGTTGGGTTTTGAGGTCACTCTAGGGCCCAGGTTGGGTTTTGAGGTCACATTTGGGGTCAGGTTGGGTTTTGAGGGTCACACTAGGGGCCAGGTTAGGTTTTGAGGGTCACACTAGGGGCCAGGTTGGGTTCTTGAGGTCACACTAGGGGCCAGGTTGGGTTTTGAGGTCACACTAGGGGCCAGGTTGGGTTTTGAGGTCACACTAGGGGCCAGGTTGGGTTTTGAGGTCACACTAGGGGCCAGGTTGGGTTTTGAGGTCACACTAGGGGCCAGGTTGGGTTTTGAGGTCACACTAGGGGCCAGGTTGGGTTTTGAGGTCACACTAGGGGCCAGGTTGGGTTTTGAGGTCACACTAGGGGCCAGGTTGGGTTTTGAGGTCACACTAGGGGCCAGGTTGGGTTTTGAGGTCACACTAGGGGCCAGGTTGGGTTTTGAGGTCACACTAGGGGCCAGGTTGGGTTTTGAGGTCACACTAGGGGCCAGGTTGGGTTTTGGGGTCACTCTAGGGGCCAGGTTGGGTTTTGGGGTCACTCTAGGGGCCAGGTTGGGTTTTGGGGATCCTACCTGCAGGGCGGCGAGCCTGACGCCCTCCAGAGGCTTGTCTGGGTCCACTTTAAGCTCCCGCGTGCTGTGAAAGACCCCCAGAGAGGTGATGCTGTGGCCGGCCTGGCGGGAATTCTGCACAGAGAGGTAGATGCGGGTTACTTACGTCCAGCGTGAGCAGGCGCGCGCCCTTCTGCGGGGTGTCGGGGTTTATCTTTACGGTGGCTGCGCCCTGAAACTGCTCAAGTGACCTCAGCCGCTCGCACGCCTGGCCCGCGCCCTAAAAACCCAGAAGAGGGTTACAGCATGGGGGCAAAAAAGTAGCATGGGGGCAAAAAAGACTCACCTAACCCCTCTGACACAGCTGGTCGCTTCAGGTCCGCAGCATGGCTTTTTCTAGCAGAGCTCCATCTGATGGGGGACAGGAAACTACTGCACCTCCCCCCTCACACCATCAGTGGGCCCTGCATTAGAGAGATACTCACCTTTTCCTAGCAGAGCTCCATCTGATGGGGGACAGGAAACTACTGCACCTCCCCCCCCTCACACCATCAGTGGGCCCTGCATTAGAGAGAGACTCACCTTTTCCTAGCAGAGCTCCATCTGATGGGGGACAGGAAACTACTGCACCTCCCCCCCTCACAGCATCAGTGAGCCCTGCATTAGAGAGATACTCACCTTTTCCTAGCAGAGCTCCATCTGATGGGGGACAGGAAACTACTGCACCCCCCCTCACACCATCAGTGAGCCATGCATTAGATGGATACTCACCTTTTCCTAGCAGAGCTCCATCTGATGGGGGACAGGAAGTGGAAGTACACACATGCAGAATCCCTTTACCGCTTTCCCCCAGTGCACAGCTGCTTCCTGTCCCCCATCAGACTCCCATGTCAGGGCTCGGGACTTACCTTGAAGTTGGGGATCCGGTGGTGGACGGGTCGGGGGAACTCGGCCAGGTTGTGCTGCTCCATATAGTCCCAAACCTTCTGCCGGATGTCCCACTTGGTGCAGCCTGAGCACGAAGGAGAGGAAGGGGTTAATTTGGGGGTCAGGGCACAGGTAAGTAAAGCGGGATCTGGGGACTTACCGGGCTTCAGGGTAATCGCCATGTTGGCTGTCACACCACGTGACGCGAGCTGTACGGCGGCCGGGAGAGGACAAAACTCACAGCGCGAAGCTCCGCCCGCTGCTGTTACTATGACAACCGAGAAACTTCTCTCCAGCTAGGGTAATCGCCACGTTAGCTGTCACACCACGTGAGCAGGCTGTACGGCGGCCGGGAGAGGACAAAACTCACAGCGCGAAGCTCCGCCCGCTGCTGTTACTATGACAACCGAGAAACTTCTCTCCAGCTATGGTAATCGCCATGTTAGCTGCCACACCACGTGACGCAGGCTGTACGGCGGCCGGGAGAGGACAAAACTCAGAGCGCGAAGCTTCGCCCGCTGCTGTTACTATGACAACCGAGAAACTTATCTCCAGCTAAAGGTAAAGGCCTCATCCTGTCATAGCGGGTGATGGTGACCCCAACCCCTAAGCTGACCCAAACCCTCACCATTACCCCTATTATGACCCCAAACCCGGCCTAACATCTATCCTGACCCCAACCCCTAAGCTGACCCAAACCCTCAACATTACCCCATATTCTGACCCCAAACCCGGCCTAACATCTATCCTGACCCCAACCCCTAAGCTGACTCAAACCCTCAACATTACCCCATATTCTGACTCCAAACCCGGCCTAACATCTATCCTGACCCCAACCCCTAAGCTGACCCAAACCCTCACCATTACCCCTATTCTGATCCCAAACCCGGCCTAACATCTATCCTGACCCCAACCCCTAAGCTGACCTAAACACTCACCATTATCCCTATTATGACCCCAAACCCGGCCTAACATCTATCCTGACCCCAACCCCTAAGCTGACCCAAACCCTCACCATTACCCCTATTCTGACCCCAAACCCGGCCTAACATCTATCCTGACCCCAACCCCTAAGCTGACCTAAACACTCACCATTACCCCTATTCTGACCCCAAACCCGGCCTAACATCTATCCTGACCCCAACCCCAAAGCTGACCCAAACACTCACCATTACCCCTATTCTGACCCCAAACCCGGCCCAACATCTATCCTGACCCCAACCCCAAAGCTGACCCAAACCCTCACCATTACCCGTATTATGACCCCAAACCCGGCCTAACATCTATCCTGACCCCAACCCCAAAGCTGACCCAAACCCTCACCATTACCCCTATTGTGACCCCAAACCCATCCTGACCCCAACCCCAAAGCTGACCCAAACCCTCACCATTACCCCTATTATGACCCCAAACCCATCCTGACCCCAACCCCAAAGCTGACCCAAACCCTCACCATTACCCCTATTCTGACCCCAAACCCATCCTGACCCCAACCCCAAAGCTGACCCAAACCCTCACCATTACCCCTATTATGACCCCAAACCCATCCTGACCCCAACCCCAAAGCTGACCCAAACCCTCACCATTACCCCTATTCTGACCCCAAACCCATCCTGACCCCAACCCCAAAGCTGACCCAAACACTCACCATTACCCATATTGTGACCCCAAACCCGTCCTAACATCTATCCTGACCCCAACCCCAAAGCTGACCTAAACACTCACCATTACCCCTATTATGACCCCAAACCCGGCCCAACATCTATCCTGACCCCAACCCCTAAGCTGACCTAAACACTCACCATTACCCCTATTATGACCCCAAACCCGGCCCAACATCTATCCTGATCCCAACCCCTAAGCTGACCCAAACACTCACCATTACCCCTATTCTGACCCCAACAACTAACCTAACCACTATTCTGACTTTAGCATCCAACTTAACCCCTATTGCTACCCCTGATCACCCCCACTTAGCCTCTATTGTGACCCCAAAACCCGGCCTAACCTCTATCCTGACCCCAACACCCAACCTAACCATTATTCTGACCCCAAAACCCAGCCTAACCCCTATCCTGACCTCAACAACCAACCTAACCTCTATTGTGACCCCAAAACCCAATTGAGCCCACTAAACTTGGGAAAGTCAAATTCCCTGGTTTTGTTCCGCTTTCATGCTGACCCTAATCCCATAATCCCTTGTCCTTGGTTTTAATCTTTACTCTTCAGTCTGACCCTAATACCAAACCCCTGTCTGGCTCTATCACTGAGACCCATCCCTATGCTGACCCTAACCGCCCTGGAATATGAAAGATTCCAGGGCCGGCCGCTGGCTTTCCTCTGAATTGGGATGCCCGCTGTGTGAAACCCCCTATTGCAGTAATCACTTACCTTTCCCCGGTCCAATGGCGCATGTGCCGGCTCACACCCGACGAGCGCGCGCTCCCTATTAAAGTCAATGGGAGCTGTATGACATAATCACTGCGGGCGGCTCTCATTGGACAAGAGCCTGTGCATGCGCCGCTGGACCGGGGATAGGTAAGTAATTATAGGCTTTCTCAGGGGTTTCACACAACGGGGAATCGTAGGTCAAAACCCGGGTAAGTGGAATTCCGGTTTGGGATGCCCCGCTGTGTCAAAACCCCCAATTTGCCCATAAACACTCACCTTTCCCCACTCCAGCATTGCATCTCCTCCAACGAGAAGCACCCGCTATGACTACGTCATTCATCAGATTACACTGAGGAGCGCGCTCCCACCCCAGCCAATCAAACGCAATGAGAGCCGCCTGCCGAATAATGTAGCCATAGCGGGCGGACATACACCGCTGGAGGGGGGAAAAGGTGAGTGTTTATGGGCAAACTGGGGGTTTCACACAGCAGGGCATCCCACTATGAGATGTCACATGGGCACAGAACAAGACCCCGGGTTTCACTCTGCTTTAATCCCAATTATTACAGATTATTATATGTTTCCCACACCCTGTACATACAGATTGCCCACATTAATCCGGATCCTCACCCTGAATAAGAGCCTATCTTATATGTTTCCCACACCCTGTACATACAGTTTGCCCACATTAATCCGGACCCTCACCCTGAATAAGAGCCTATCTTGTATGTTTCCCACACCCTGTACATACAGATTGCCCACATTAATCCAGACCTTCACCCTGAATAAGAGCCTATCTTATATGTTTCCCACACCCTGTACATACAGTTTGCCCACATTAATCCGGACCCTCACCCTGAATAAGAGCCTATCTTGTATGTTTCCCACACCCTGTACATACAGATTGCTCACATTAATCCAGACCTTCTCCCTGAATAAGAGCCTATCTTATATGTTTCCCACACCCTGTACATACAGATTGCCCACATTAATCCAGACCTTCACCCTGAATAAGAGTCTATCTTATATGTTTCCCACACCCTGTACATACAGATTGCTCACATTAATCCAGACCTTCACCCTGAATAAGAGTCTATCTTATATGTTTCCCACACCCTGTACATACAGATTGCTCACATTAATCCGGACCCTCACCCTGAATAAGAGCCTATCTTGTATGTTTCCCACACCCTGTACATACAGATTGCCCACATTAATCCAGACCTTCACCCTGAATAAGAGCCTATCTTGTATGTTTCCCACACCCTGTACATACAGATGGCTCACATTAATCCGGACCTTCACCCTGAATAAGAGCCTATCTTGTATGTTTCCCACACCCTGTACATACAGATTGCCCACATTAATCCGGACCTTCACCCTGAATAAGAGCCTATCTTATAAGTTTCCCACACCCTGTACATACAGATTGCTCACATTAATCCGGACCCTCAACCTGAATAAGAGCCTATCTTATATGTTTCCCCCCTGTACATACAGATTGCTCACATTAATCCGGACCTTCACCCTGAATAAGAGCCTATCTTATATGTTTCCCACACCCTGTACATACAGATTGCCCACATTAATCCGGACCCACACCCTGAATAAGAGCCTATCTTATAAGTTTCCCACACCCTGTACATACAGATTGCTCACATTAATCCGGACCTTCACCCTGAATAAGAGCCTATCTTGTATGTTTCCCACACCCTGTACATACAGATTGCCCACATTAATCCGGACCCTCACCCTGAATAAGAGCCTATCTTATATGTTTCCCACACCCTGTACATACAGATTGCTCACATTAATCCGGACCCTCACCCTGAATAAGAGCCTATCTTATATGTTTCCCACACCCTGTACATACAGATTGCTCACATTAATCCGGACCCTCACCCTGAATAAGAGCCTATCTTATATGTCCCCCCCCTGTACATACAGATTGCCCACATTAATCCGGACCTTCACTCTGAATAAGAGCCTATCTTATATGTTTCCCACACCCTGTACATACAGATTGCTCACATTAATCCGGACCCTCACCCTGAATAAGAGCCTATCTTATATGTCCCCCCCCTGTACATACAGATTGCTCACATTAATCCGGACCCTCACTCTGAATAAGAGCCTATCTTATATGTTTCCCACACCCTGTACATACAGATTGCTCACATTAATCCGGACCTTCACCCTGAATAAGAGCCTATCTTATATGTTTCCCACACCCTGTACATACAGATTGCTCACATTAATCCGGACCTTCACCCTGAATAAGAGCCTATCTTATATGTTTCCCACGCCCTGTACATACAGATTGCCCACATTAATCCGGACCTTCACCCTGAATAAGAGCCTATCTTATATGTTTCCCACACCCTGTACATACAGATTGCTCACATTAATCCGGACCTTCACCCTGAATAAGAGCCTATCTTATATGTTTCCCACACCCTGTACATACAGATTGCCCACATTAATCCGGACCTTCACCCTGAATAAGAGCCTATCTTATATGTTTCCCACACCCTGTACATACAGATTGCTCACATTAATCCGGACCTTCACCCTGAATAAGAGCCTATCTTATATGTTTCCCACACCCTGCACATACAGATTTCTCACATTAAAAATCACCCTTCCTTCATCTACTGCATGTTATGAGCCTTTAAACATCCAAGATGGCGGCTCATGGAGCATCAGGCAGCCTGCAAACAGGAAGTGTCTTCTGACTGTGTCGCTCTGCATTGTGGGACTGCTGACCTTTTCCTGACCCCAGCTCTGCTCTGTCTGAGCAAAGCACAGCTATAACCCCGCCCCCTGCACTTTATCCCGCTCTCCTCTCCTCAGTAAGTGTGATGCTTCTGAGGCATGATGGCGGCGCCCGTATCCTAAAGTCCTGAACAGAGTTGCAGCCCAGTGGGGGGAAGAATAATAAGTAAGTGACTAAAAACTTAAAATATATTAATTTTAGATGCTGGGGAATCGATTTATAAGGGTTTGGGCTTCTCAATAAATCCTGGTGAAGGTCCGGTGTAACAATTAGGGTGAAATTAAAGTGGAACAAAACACAACGCACATGGCTCTAGAATCTAAAAGGTTCCAGTGTCAGTGTTGCCCGTGGGCATCCCGAATCGGTGTGCGCTGCTGTGTCACACCCCCGGGGGGCGCTTCAATACTCGCATCTTCCTGCGGCTTACTCAATGGGCAGCGAGAGCGGCCGCATCCCCAGCATCACTGGGCTGTGCCGCGGGAGTGTGCGCGATGCATAGGCACAGCAAACGGCTCTGATTGGACAAGAGGCCGCGCATAGGAAATCGTAAGCAATCTGGGGGGGGGGGTTACACACAGCAGGAAATCCCCTGATCAGGGTGCCCCCAGGGTAAGGACCAAAACCCAGGATAGTCAAAATCCTGGGTTTTGCTCCACTTTAAAGGACCATTTTTTTTTTACCTGCATTAATGTATCTGCCACAAGGTGGCGCCACTGCATTTGTTTTTGTTTTTCTATTTCCCCACCAACAAAGCCGATTTCTAGCAGCAGAGTCACATTTGCTGCTCTCATATTTGGGACCTGCTCAATTCCTCTAAGCTCTTTATATTCTCAGGCCCTTATTTAAGAAGGAATAGCGCCATGTAGCGGCTGGTTAATCAGAGGTAGCGACAGGTAGCGACTGAGGCCCTTATTTAAGAAGGGATAGCGTCAGGTAGCGGCCGGTTAATGAGAGGTAGCGACAGGTAGTGACTGGTGAACGCCGGACACGGCAGCAATCACACATTTATCAAGCAGATTCTGTTTAGCGACTGGGATAGCGCCATGTAGCGTCTGATTCATAATTTTCACAGCCTCAGCGAACAGCGCCGGCGTTCAGCCTTGCACAGCGCCAGGTATGACCTCTCGCTACCTGTCGCTCTCCCATACATTTCAATGGACGATACTTTTCTTCTCTTTTGTTTATTTTATTTTTTTCAAAAAATCTCAAATAATTCTGTGACGTCTCCTGACATCGAATAAGCTGTTTTTTCACAATGTTTTATATATTTCCTCAGAAATGACATCACAGCTCTGCCATTAAAGTGTCATGTTACAATGTTGTTACAATGTAATTCCATATGTTTTTGCTTTGTTACTGGTGGATAGATGCTGAAAAACAGACTTTAATCACACAGCCTCCTGCGCTCTGGGCTTCAGAGAAGCATTTTTCAGCGCCAGAGATTTGTGAGGCTGTTTTTTTGCTGAATATGTTGTGAGTCGGTCGCTACGAGTAGTCGCTAATATACGCTCGCATACAGCGCTGTACTGGTCAAATAGCGACTCCTCACAATGTATTCAACATTACTGAACAGCGACTGAGTCGCTATGAAGTAGCGGCCCACGGCCGAGCACAGCGACTACTAGCGGGCGCTCTGAAAATGCCGCTACAGACGCTCATCTGTCGCTACCTGGCGCTAATGATGCATCAGCCTGTCATTCTTATCGTTTAGTTATAAAAAGCGCCATCATAGTCCGTGGTGCTGTGCAAGTTCGAAATTACAAAAGGGTAAGGCTGTGCGCACACCTGCCTGACGCGCGTTTGCGTCGTGCGTGCAGCAATATTTGTGGTAGGGATTCCATTTTGCGTTTGCGTATTTTTTGGTAATTTTTCGTTTGCGTCTGCGTTATATATATAACAAAATCCCTGTTTCCGGGTTCTATGCCTCGCCTTCCTGTCTTATTAAGTCCCATTAAAATCGATGGCGCTAAATCTATGGAAAACAAAAAAAGCATGAAATATAACCGTACATTCACGGTTGCGTTCGTGGCGCTATAGCCTTTAATAGGGTGTGTTTGTGGCCCCATAGCCTTTAATAGGGTGTGTTTGTGGCCCCATAGCCTTTAATAGGGTGTGTTTGTGGCCCCATAGCCTTTAATAGGGTGTGTTTGTGGCCCCATAGCCTTTAATAGGGTGTTTTTGGGCCCCCCATAGCCTTTAATAGGGTGTGTTTGGGCCCCCCATAGACTTTAATAGGGTGTGTTTGCGCCCCCCATAGCCTTTAATAGGGTGTGTTTGGGCCCCCCATAGCCTTTAATAGGGTGTGTTTGCGGCCCCAATAGACTTCAATGGGGTGTGTTTGTGGCCCCATAGCCTTTAATAGGGTGTGTTTGTGGCCCCATAGCCTTTAATAGGGTGTTTTTGGGCCCCCCATAGACTTTAATGGGGTGTGTTTGTGGCCCCATAGCCTTTAATAGGGTGTTTTTGGGCCCCCCATAGACTTTAATGGGGTGTGTTTGGGCCCCCCATAGCCTTTAATAGGGTGTGTTTGGGCCCCCCATAGACTTTAATAGGGTGTGTTTGGGCCCCCCATAGCCTTTAATAGGGTGTGTTTGCGGCCCCCATAGACTTTAATGGGGTGTGTTTGTGGCCCCATAGCCTTTAATAGGGTGTGTTTGGGCCCCCCATAGACTTTAATGGGGTGTGTTTGTGGCCCCATAGCCTTTAATAGGGTGTGTTTGGGCCCCCCATAGACTTTAATAGGGTGTGTTTGCGCCCCCCATAGCCTTTAATAGGGTGTGTTTGCGCCCCCCATAGCCTTTAATAGGGTGTGTTTGCGGCCCCCATAGACTTTAATGGGGCGTTTTGTGGCCCCATAGACTTCAATGGGGTGTGTTTGTGGCCCCATAGCCTTTAATAGGGTGTGTTTGTGGCCCCATAGCCTTTAATAGGGTGTTTTTGGGCCCCCCATAGACTTTAATGGGGTGTGTTTGTGGCCCCATAGCCTTTAATAGGGTGTTTTTGGGCCCCCCATAGACTTTAATGGGGTGTGTTTGCGGCCCCCATAGACTTTAATGGGGTGTGTTTGTGGCCCCATAGCCTTTAATAGGGTGTGTTTGGGCCCCCCATAGACTTTAATGGGGTGTGTTTGTGGCCCCATAGCATTTAATAGGGTGTGTTTGTGGCCCCATAGCCTTTAATAGGGTGTTTTTGGGCCCCCATAGACTTTAATGGGGCGTTTTGTGGCCCCATAGACTTCAATGGGGTGTGTTTGTGGCCCCATAGCCTTTAATAGGGTGTGTTTGTGGCCCCATAGCCTTTAATAGGGTGTTTTTGGGCCCCCTATAGACTTTAATGGGGTGTGTTTGTGGCCCCATAGCCTTTAATAGGGTGTTTTTGGGCCCCCCATAGACTTTAATGGGGTGTGTTTGTGGCCCCATAGCCTTTAATAGGGTGTGTTTGGGCCCCCCATAGACTCTAATAGGGTGTGTTTGCGCCCCCCATAGCCTTTAATAGGGTGTGTTTGCGGCCCCCATAGACTTTAATGGGGCGTGTTTGTGGCCCCATAGACTTCAATGGGGTGTGTTTGCGGCCCCCATAGACTTTAATGGGGTGTGTTTGTGGCCCCATAGCCTTTAATAGGGTGTGTTTGGGCCCCCCATAGACTTAAATGGGGTGTGTTTGTGGCCCCATAGCATTTAATAGGGTGTGTTTGGGCCCCCCATAGACTTTAATAGGGTGTGTTTGCGCCCCCCATAGACTTTAATAGGGTGTGTTTGCGCCCCCCATAGACTTTAATTGCATACATTTGTGCCCCTAGACTTTAATAGAGTACGTTTGCAGCCCCATAGACCCTAATAGGGGTGCATTTGCGGCCCCCATAGACTTTAATGGGTTGTGCTTGTGGCCCTATAACTTTAATGGGTGGGTTTGCCGCCCCATAGAATTTCAAGGGCTGCATTTGCTGCCCCCCTAGACTTTAATGGGGGTGCACTTGCAGCTCTCTATAGACTCCCAAATACTTGGGAGAGGGGCCCAAGCTTGGGCCCTTACAATGTAAAGGAAAGGGGGCGGAGATAAGTGTTTGGGGTCGGGGGTCACCAGAGGAAATCATTCTTGGGGTCACCAGAGGAAATAATTCTCGGGGCCTCCAGAGGAAATCATTCTCGGGGTCACCAGAGGAAATCATTCTCGGGGTCACCAGAGGAAATCACTCTTGGGGTCACCAGAGGAAATCATTCTCGGGGTCACCAGAGGAAATCATTCTCGGGTCACCAGAGGAAATCATTCTCGGGGTCACCAGAGGAAATCATTCTCGGGGTCACCAGAGGAAATCATTCTTGGGGTCACCAGAGGAAATAATTCTCGGGGTCACCAGAGGAAATCATTATTGAGGTCACCAGAGGAAATCATTCTCGGGGTCACCAGAGGAAATCATTCTCGGGGTCACCAGAGGAAATCATTCTCGGGGTCACCAGAGGAAATCATTCTCGGGGTCACCAGAGGAAATCATTCTCGGGGTCACCAGAGGAAATCATTCTCGGGTCACCAGAGGAAATCATTCTTGGGGTCACCAGAGGAAATCATTCTTGGGGTCACCAGAGGAAATCATTCTTGGGGCCACCATAGGAAATCATTCTCGGGGTCACCAGAGGAAATCATTCTCGGGGTCACCAGAGGAAATCATTCTTGGGGTCACCAGAGGAAATCATTCTCGGGGTCACCAGAGGAAATCATTCTCGGGGTCACCAGAGGAAATCATTCTCGGGTCACCAGAGGAAATCATTCTTGGGGCCACCATAGGAAATCATTCTCGGGGTCACCAGAGGAAATCATTCTCGGGGTCACCAGAGGAAATCATTCTTGGGGTCACCAGAGGAAATAATTCTCGGGGTCACCAGAGGAAATCATTATTGAGGTCACCAGAGGAAATCATTCTCGGGGTCACCAGAGGAAATCATTCTCGGGGTCACCAGAGGAAATCATTCTCGGGGTCACCAGAGGAAATCATTCTTGGGGTCACCAGAGGAAATAATTCTCGGGGTCACCAGAGGAAATCATTATTGAGGTCACCAGAGGAAATCATTCTCGGGGTCACCAGAGGAAATCATTCTCGGGTCACCAGAGGAAATCATTCTTGGGGTCACCATAGGAAATCATTCTCGGGGTCACCAGAGGAAATCATTCTTGGGGTCACCAGAGGAAATCATTCTTGGGGTCACCAGAGGAAATCATTCTCGGGGTCACCAGAGGAAATCATTCTCGGGGTCACCAGAGGAAATCATTCTTGGGTATCACCAGAGGAAATCATTCTCGGGGTCACCAGAGGAATTCATTCTCGGGGTCATCAGAGGAAATCATTCTCGGGGTCACCAGAGGAAATCATTCTCGGGGCCACCAGAGGAATTCATTCTCGGGGTCACCAGAGGAAATCATTCTTGGAGTCACCAGAGGAAATCATTCTCGGGGCCACCAGAGGAAATCATTCTCGGGGCCACCAGAGGAATTCATTCTCGGGGTCACCAGAGGAAATCATTCTTGGAGTCACCAGAGGAAATCATTCTCGGGGTCACCAGAGGAAATCATTCTTGGGGTCACCAGAGGAAATCATTCTTGGGGTCACCAGAGGAATTCATTCTCGGGGTCACCAGAGGAAATCATTCTTGGGGTCACCAGAGGAAATCATTCTTGGGGTCACCAGAGGAAATCATTCTCGGGGTCACCAGAGGAAATCATTCTCGGGGTCACCAGAGGAAATCATTCTTGGGTATCACCAGAGGAAATCATTCTCGGGGTCACCAGAGGAAATCATTCTCGGGGTCATCAGAGGAAATCATTCTCGGGGTCACCAGAGGAAATCATTCTCGGGGCCACCAGAGGAATTCATTCTCGGGGTCACCAGAGGAAATCATTCTTGGAGTCACCAGAGGAAATCATTCTCGGGGCCACCAGAGGAAATCATTCTCGGGGCCACCAGAGGAATTCATTCTCGGGGTCACCAGAGGAAATCATTCTTGGAGTCACCAGAGGAAATCATTCTCGGGGTCACCAGAGGAAATCATTCTTGGGTATCACCAGAGGAAATCATTCTCGGGGTCACCAGAGGAAATCATTCTCGGGGTCATCAGAGGAAATCATTCTCGGGGTCACCAGAGGAAATC
Source organism: Gastrophryne carolinensis (assembly GCA_027917425.1). Taxonomy (NCBI): domain Eukaryota; kingdom Metazoa; phylum Chordata; class Amphibia; order Anura; family Microhylidae; genus Gastrophryne; species Gastrophryne carolinensis. The sequence continues at coordinate 6,097,575 of CM051241.1, forward strand.
ATTCTCGGGGCCACCAGAGGAATTCATTCTCGGGGTCACCAGAGGAAATCATTCTTGGAGTCACCAGAGGAATTCATTCTCGGGGTCACCAGAGGAAATAATTCTCGGGGCCACCAGAGGAATTCATTCTCGGGGTCACCAGAGGAAATCATTCTTGGAGTCACCAGAGGAATTCATTCTCGGGGTCACCAGAGGAATTCATTCTCGGGGTCACCAGGCCAGGCACGTCACCTGCGAATCTCCGCCTGTAAGGACATCTCATATAAACACTGTGTGATCTCAAAAACTTGCTCTAGATGGCAGCACGTCCACGCGGATCACTCAGCGGGCGCGTGGGCAGCAGGTGGCGCTGTGCTCTCATTTTTCGGCATGGACGCCCCTGCGCAGGACTATAATGGGATTGTTCAATGCTCCGGCCGCTGGGCGTGTGAGCTAGCACTCTAATTAGCATGTGCCCTAGGCAGGGGGAGGTGGGTGAATGCCCCGAGATCTTCCCTCCTGTCAATGTGCAAGGCTCAGAGCGCCACCCAGATAGCAACCAGAAAGTTATGTGTTGATAATAATAATAATATAATAATAATTCTAGTTGTTTTTTAGCGATCAAAGCTCACATTTTTTTAACTGCCAGTGGAGGTGTCTCTCTCCTGTGTATCTGGTTTGTATAGTCTGCAAGATCTGTTCTACCCTGTCTGTAATGACCTCTTTGTACAGCGCTACGGAAGAGGATGGTGCTAGAAAAATAAAAAAAACAATAATCATATTATTATCGATAATAACTATTATTATTATTATTATCACTATTGGTATTAATTCAATATCTGTCAATTCATTCATGCCATCTGTTTATCTATCTACCCTCATATCTATCTCATATCTATCTATCCCATATCTACCTAAAAATAAATCTATTCTATCTATCTATCTATCTATCTATCTATCTATCTATCTATCTATCTATCTATCTATCTATCTATCTATCTATCTATCTATCTCATATCTACCTATAACTAAATCTTATCTTTCTTTCTTTCTATCTATCTATCTATCTGTCTGTCTGTCTATCTATCTATCTATCTCATATCTATCTATCTATCTATCTATCTATCTATCTATCTATCTATATATCTCATATCTATCTATCTATCTATCTATCTATCCCATATCTATCTATCATCTATCTATCTATCTATCTATCTATCTATCTATCTCATATCTATCTATCTATCTATCTATCTATCTATCTATCTATCTATCCCATATCTATCTATCTATCTATCTATCTATCTATCTATCTATCTATCTGTTCTATATCTATCTATCTATCTATCTATCTATCTATCTATCTATCTATATATCTATCTTTCCCATATTAGTTAACATATTCTGTATCTTTTCTTCCTTCCTTCTTCTTTCCTTTCTTTCCTTCTCGTTGGCCATGCTCAATTACTCAATTTACGTTCCTCCTTTTTTATTTTTTTTATTTTCTAGAAATCGTTTGATTCAGCCTCAGTCACCATAAAAGCTTTGGACTCTTGACAATTACAGTAACGGGTCAGGGCGACCTCTATGTATTTATATTCGTGTGCAGTGTGGCCTGAAGAGCTTGCACTCACATTCCTGGCCCTGTCAGTAAATCTGCTCCGTGACATCCATATACCTGGGGGAGGGGGAGCGGGCTGCGGCATCTCCCCCCCCCCCCCCCCCTCCTGTGTGCACACACTGGGTGTTACATTCAATAAACAGAGGGATCAGGTTCGCTTTAAATGAGGCGAATATCGGCCATCTGGGAGCGATTTGCTGCCGCTGCGCCTCTGTGTGCGGGGGATTCGCTCCCACTAACGCCCGATGTATTTACACGCGATGCATCGAGCGGAACCCACGCGGTGTATTGCAGCGAATATAACGCGAATACAACCGGGTGAATATCAGCCCCGATATTATCGCATGTTATTAATCGAATCATCTTCATACAATTAGTAACAGCCTCAAATGTATTACATTGTTATTGTAATGAAATGTATCTTTTTAAAAAAATCCATTATTTCATGTATACGAACAAAAAAATCTATTATTTCATAATGTATACGAACAAAAAGAAATCTATTATTTCATAATGTATACGAACAAAAAAAATATATTATTTCATAATGTATACGAACAAAAAAAATATATTTAATAATGTATACAAAAAAACCAAATTCATTTATTATTTAATAATGTATACGAAGAAAAAAAAAACAGATTAATCTATTATTTAATAATGTATACGATAAAAAAACAAATTCATCAATTATTTAATAATGTATGCGAAGAAAAGTAAAAATAAATAATCCATCGAATATTTGATTACGAAAAATGTATTTGTAATAGTAATAATAAGTATTACTGTTATTTGTATTACTACCGTCACTGACATTTTTATTAGCACTATTATGATTATTATTTTTAAACTCCTCATTATAGATATTACTAATATTATCATCATCATCGGAATAACAAACATAGCTGTTGCTTTTACATAGCTCCCTCCCCTTCCATGACGCTGTACAAAAAGTTACTAATACAACAATAGCACAATAATATAGTATAAATAAAACAATAATATATAATTTAAATAATACGATATATAATATAAATAATACGATGATACAATAATAAAGAATATAAACAATGCAATAATATGATATTTTGATATATATAATTTATATATATATATGATATATATAATTTAAATAATACGATATATAATATAAATAATACGATGATACAATAATAAAGAATATAAACAATGCAATAATATGATATTTTGATATATATAATTTATATATATATGATATATATAATTTAAATAATACGATATATAATATAAATAATACGATGATACAATAATAAAGAATATAAACAATGCAATAATATGATATATAATGTAAATAATACAATATATAATTTAAATAATACGATAATAGTAATATAAACAATACTATCACAAAATATATAATATAAATAATACTATAAAATAATATAAATAACACTATAATATAAACAATACAATAAAATAATATAAATAATACTATAATACAATATAAATAATGCACTGCTATAATATATATATTATAAATAATACAGTAATACAATAATATATCATAGAATTAATACAACAGTGGAGCCAACTCACTGACGAATACTCTGCAGTAGCCGATCGCTGTTCCCAGGAGCTGACAATCTAGAGGTGCAGAGGAATCCCAGCAATAGCGCAGGAGCGCAGTAGAAGTAGATCATCATTTAAATATCGCCGTCACATGCTGTGGTGTTGTATGTGCATGTTTTTGGAATGTATTTTTTTTTTTTCAATTAGGGGTTTAATAATTCTGAAAACATTTTATTCGCACGTTTTTTATTATCTCCTATATTATTTATATATTATTTACTATATTTTTAATACACTAACAGCTCTCCCGCCTCGTGAGGCTCAGATGGTCTCTATTCACTAACAATAGGCGATCTCTCCACCCTAAGCCTGAGGTGGAGAGGCTCCTCAGGAAGCTTTCAATGAAGCGAAATCAATTTCCCATAATTAGTAAATAAAAACCCTAATTTGGGTATTAATTGGGGGTAAATAATCGCTTTACAGCTCCTATACATCTCCGGGTAACATTTAACTTTTTAGAGTGTAAGCTCCTAAGGCCAGGGCTCTCTCTATCCCCTATAATAGTCTCTGTACTGTGTGGCTGAAATGATACCTTGTACGGCGCCGCGGAAGAAGATGGCGCTATAGAAATAACAATATTAATAACTCTCCTCACCTGTCCCGGTAATACTTTCATTTTTCCGGGTGTTTTAAAGTTTATAAGTTGGGGAAGGTGCCGGCAGTTGTTGGGGCTCTTTTTGTTTTAAGTCCCCCCAAGTGGCATATTGGGGGGTGGTCGTCTCCTGCAGCAGAGAGGTGTTATTGCCCGAATATTCGGCCTATTCTGGGCCTTTGTATAGTATCAATTTAGATTTGTGGATAACTGGGGTTATTCTCCCGGGTGGTACATATCCAGGCGGGTGTGCTCTGTATAATTATCCGGGTCACACAGTAGCACCGGGGTCCCGGCAGGTTTAGGTCCCCTGTAAGGGAGGGGGGGGGGGGGTCCTGATATAAATGCCAGAATGACAGGCCAGCATTAAGGTACCGGCAGGTTTAGGTCCCCGGATATAAATACTCGGAGTATGGGGGGTGCCAGATTAGGTCTCTAGTAAGGGATGAGCTGATATAAATACCCGGGTGACAGGTCAGTATTAGGGTGCCGACAGGATAACAGAAAAATCTAAGGGTTCCAGTTAGTTTAGGTCCCCATTATGGAGCGCTTTGGTATAAATTCCCGGGTAGCAGGTGTATATCGGGGTTCCAGTTAGTTTAGGTCCCCATTAGGGAGAGCTTTGGTATAAATACCCGGGTAACAGGTGTATATCGGGGTGCCAGTTAGTTTAGGTCCCCATTAGGGAGAGTTTTGGTATAAATACCAGGGTAACAGGTGTATATCGGGGTGCCAGTTAGTTTAGGTCCCCATTAGGGAGAGTTTTGGTATAAATACCCGGGTAACAGGTGTATATCGGGGTGCCAGTTAGTTTAGGTGTCCGCAGTAGGTGTCAGTTTATCCCCGGGAGACAGAAGGGTGGCGGTCCCCTTGATATAAATACCCGGATGATAGGCCAGAAATGGGGTGCCAGTTAGTGTTAGGTCCCCATTAGGAGTCGGCGATAACTTTTCTGACAGGTCTGGGTCCCCATTAGGGCTCGGCTGACACCCACTAGATAGGAGGGTGCCCGCGGGTTTGGGCCCCGATTAGGTGTTTGGGGAGTATTTTTCTAGTAGATTTGGGTCCCCGTTAGGGCTCGGTTGACTATCAGGAGACAGGCGGGTCCCGGCAGGTTAGTGTTTGTATGACACCAGGAGATAGGTTTGGGTCTGCATTAGGGCTCAGTTGCCACCCAGGAGACAGGTAGGCCCCGGCAGGCTAAGGCTCGGATGACACCCAGGAAACAGGTTTGGGTCTGCATTATAGCTCAGTTGCCACCCAACAGACAGGAGGGCCCCGGCAGGTTTGGGTCCCCATTAGACCCCGGTGAGATCTTTTCTAGCAGGTTTGGGTCCGCATTAGATCTCAGTTGCCATCCATGAGACAGGTTTGGTTCCCCATTAGAGCTCGGTGAGATCTTTTCTAGCAGGTTTGATTCCGCATTAGAGCTCAGTTGCCATCCATGAGACAGGTTTGGGTCCCCATTATAGCTCAGTTGCCACCCATGAGACAGGTTTGGGTCCCCATTAGAGCTCGGTGAGATCTTTTCTAGCAGGTTTGGGCCCCCATTATAGCTCAGTTGCCACCCATGAGACAGGTTTGGGTCCCCATTAGAGCTCAGTTGCCACCCATGAGACAGGTTTGGGTCCCCATTATAGCTCAGTAGCCACCCATGAGACAGGTTTGGGCCCCCATTAGAGCTCAGTTGCCACCCATGAGACAGGTTTGGGCCCCCATTAGAGTTCAGTTGCCACCCATGAGACAGGTTTGGGTCCCCATTAGAGCTCGGTGAGATCTTTTCTAGCAGGTTTGGGTCCGCATTAGAGCTCAGTTGCCACCCATGAGACAGGTTTGGGTCCGCATTAGAGCTCAGTTGCCACCCATGAGACAGGTTTGGGTCCCCATTATAGCTCAGTAGCCACCCATGAGACAGGTTTAGGTCCGCATTAGAGCTCAGTTGCCACCCATGAGACAGGTTTGGGTCCGCATTAGAGCTCAGTTGCCACCCATAAGACAGGTTTGGGTCCGCATTATAGCTCAGTAGCCACCCATGAGACAGGTTTGGGTCCGCATTATAGCTCAGTAGCCACCCATGAGACAGGTTTGGGTCCCCATTAGAGCTCAGTTGCCACCTATGAGACAGGTTTGGGTCCCCATTAGAGTTCAGTTGCCACCCATGAGACAGGTTTGGGTCCCCATTAGAGCTCGGTGAGATCTTTTTTTAGCAGGTTTAGGTCCGCATTAGAGCTCGGTGAGATCTTTTCTAGCAGGTTTGGGTCCGCATTATAGCTCAGTAGCCACCCATAAGACAGGTTTGGGTCCCCATTAGAGCTCAGTAGCCACCCATGAGACAGGTTTGGGTCCGCATTATAGCTCAGTAGCCACCCATGAGACAGGTTTGGGTCCGCATTATAGCTCAGTAGCCACCCATGAGACAGGTTTGGGTCCCCATTATAGCTCAGTTGCCACCCATGAGACAGGTTTGGGTCCCCATTAGAGCTCAGTAGCCACCCATGAGACAGGTTTGGGTCCCCATTAGAGCTCGGTGAGATCTTTTTTTAGCAGGTTTAGGTCCGCATTAGAGCTCGGTGAGATCTTTTCTAGCAGGTTTGGGTCCGCATTATAGCTCAGTAGCCACCCATAAGACAGGTTTGGGTCCCCATTAGAGCTCAGTAGCCACCCATGAGACAGGTTTGGGTCCCCATTAGAGCTCAGTTGCCACCCATGAGACAGGTTTGGGCCCCCATTATAGCTCAGTAGCCACCCATGAGACAGGTTTGGGTCCGCATTAGAGTTCGGTGAGGACTTTTTCTGGGGGGAAAGTCTCCCGTCTCAGCCTTCTCTCCGCTCTGATTGGCCGTGGTCCTCTCTGATTGGTGGAAAGTTTTGTCGGGGGGCGTGGCCTCGCGCCACTATAAAAGCTTCGCTCGGCGGCTTCGCTAAAGTTCGGGAGCCGCGGCCGCAGCGATGATACCGGCGGCCCGTTACTCGATACCGGAGGCGGTTATGCCTTACCTGAGCGAGCAGCAGAGCTATTACCGGGGCCCCTACGGCTCGTCCATGTACCCGGGCCCCGAGCAATACCCGCCGGCCATGGCCCGCACCTACGGGAACCCTTACCAGCACCCAGCGCCCCCTCCACCACCACCCGCGGCGAAGGAGCTGGTGAAACCGCCCTATTCGTACATCGCCCTCATCACGATGGCGATACAGAGCTCACCCGACAAAAAAGTCACCCTAAACGGCATCTACCAATTCATCATGGAGCGTTTCCCTTTCTACCGGGAGAACCGCCAGGGCTGGCAAAACTCCATCCGACACAACCTTTCCCTGAACGAATGTTTCGTCAAAGTGCCCCGGGACGATAAAAAGCCCGGAAAGGGCAGTTACTGGGCCCTGGACCCCGACTCGTACAACATGTTCGAAAACGGAAGCTTCCTCAGGCGACGCCGCCGCTTCAAGAAGAAGGAGGTGAAAGGCGTCGGGGAGAAGGAGGCGAAAGGCGTCGGGGAGAACAACAGCAACAACATCAACAAGGCGCCCAAAGTGCTCATCAAAAGCGAGTCGCCCGAAACGCCCGAGCCGCCCAAAGCCGAGACCCGGAGTCCCGGAAGCGCCATGCAGGACAGTCCCAGGAGCGAGGCGTCGTCCATCGACCCCCACCCCGAGGCCATACTTACCCCCAGAACTGCCCCCGTGCCTCCCTTATACCCCCAGAGTCAGTACGGCCAGGAGCCAGCGCCCTATCAGTGCAGCCTGCGGGCACTCAGCCTCTACAGCGCCTTGGATGAGGGGCCCCCCGATCCTCCGTCACCCCTCAGCCACCCTCAGGAGGGCACACCTACCTCCTCCTGGTACCCCGAGCTGGCCCACCTGCCCCCCTTTACCTCCCAGCAGCAGACTTACTCCTTTCCCAATCACCCACCGCCGCGCCTGGGCAGCATGGAGGAGACCCACCCGGGGGGCACCGGGGCCAGCTGCCAGATCCCCTACCGGGCCGCACCCTCCCTCTACCACCACCGGGGTCACGGAGGCGCCCCTTACCCCTATGACTGCGCCAAGTACTGACCACCCCACTGGCACCCAGACCTGGCAACATGAGGGGCAGGACGGGCTCCCCACCTGTGGGCCACCCCACCCAGAATGGGCATTGTGAGGGACAGGGCGAGCACCCCATATCTGTGCCACCCCCACCCAGAACTGGTATCCTGAGGGGCACCCCATCTTCCTATCCACATCTATGCCATCCCACTGCGAACTGGTATCCCAAAGGGCACCCCATCTTCCCACCCAACTTTGTGCCACCCCACCCAGAACTGGTATCCTGAGGGGCACCCCATCTTCCTATCCACATCTGTGCCACCCCACCCAGAACTGGTATCCTGAGGGGCACCCCATCTTCCTATCCACATCTGTGCCACCCCACCCAGAACTGGTATCCTGAGGGGCACCCCATCTTCCTATCCACATCTGTGCCACCCCACCCAGAACTGGTATCCTGAGGGGGCATCTCATTTTCCTATCCACTTCTGTTCCATCCCACTCTGAACTGGTATCCCAAGGGGCACCCCATCTTCCTACCCACATCTGTGCCATCCCACTCCGAACTGGTATCCCAAGGGGCACCCCATCTTCCTACCCACCTTTGTGCCACCCCACCCAGAACTGGTATCCTGAGGGGCACCCCATCTTCCTATCCACATCTGTGCCACCCCACCCAGAACTGGTATCCTGAGGGGCACCCCATCTTCCTATCCACATCTGTGCCACCCCACCCAGAACTGGTATCCTGAGGGGGCACCCCATCTTCCTACCCACATCTGTGCCATCCCACTCCGAACTGGTATCCCAAGGGGCACCCCATCTTCCTACCCAACTTTGTGCCACCCGATCCAGAACTGGTATCCTGAGGGGCACCTCATCTTCCTACCCAACTTTGTGCCACCCCACCCAGAACTGGTAACCTGAGGGGCACCTCATCTTCCTATCCACATCTGTGCCATCCCACTGCGAACTGGTATCCCTAATGGCACCCCATCTTCCTACCCAACTTTGTGCCACCCCACTGCGAACTGGTATCCTGAGGGGCACACCATCTTCCTACCCAACTTTGTGCCACCCCACTCAGAACTGGTATCCTGACGGACCTCTGTGCCACCCACATTTACCCAATCCCAAACTGGCACCCTAATGTGCACCCCATCTTCTACCCACTTCTGGCACCCTGATACCCTACACTGATACCCAGAATCATCCAATCCCGAATGACATCCTGAGGGGCACCCCTTCTTTCTATCCACAACAGTGCCACCCCACCCGAAACTGGCATCTTGAGGAGGAAGGACGAGCACCCCCAACTCTGTGCCACCCAAAATTACCCCACCTCAAATTGGCATCCTAATGGACAGGACGAGAAGCCCACCTCTATGTCACCTAAAATTACCCCACTCCGAACTGGCACCCCATGTTCCCACCCACTGCTGATACCCTGATACGTCACGCTAACATCCAAAATCACCCCACCCAAAACTGGCATCCTGAGGACAATAGGGTACCTCATCTTCTCACCCACAACTGCCACCCTGGCACCCACACTGACACCCAAAACTGGCATACTGTGCTAAAGTAAATGTACCCCAACTTCCCATCCACATACACCATAATGCCACCCAGACTTACCCCAACCTGAACTGGCATCATGAGGGGTAGACCAGGAGCTCTATCTTATCAGCCACAGCTGACACCCTGAATCACCCAATCACAAACTGGCATCCTGAGGGTAGTAGGGTGCCCCATCTTCAAATACACAGATGGCACCCTAATATCCTGCGCTCAAATGCTGATATATGGCACCACCACCCAGATAGACCCACCCAAAATTGGCATTTAGAGAGCACTGGGGATACCCAGGGAACAGCCCCAGTACCCCAAACTAGCCCACCCAGATACCCCCACACCCACAGCCATCACCACTGACATTAAAGGAACTACCCCAACCTGCCACCCCGATACTCCTCTCCGAGAGCTGGCACCATGGGACCAATCCAAACCCCATAATTGCCCTATTCCTGGTGATACCCTCACCCACCCCCCAACCATCCGACCAGCCGGGTCACTGAGCACCCATCCGAGGCGCCCATCTTCCTACCCACCCAGATGCCCCCTATTTGGAGCCAGCAAACTGACTGATGGACTGGTGGAAATGTGGCACCCTGATACTAACTGCCACCGACAGCTGCTGCTGGCACCCCAGGGACCCCCGAGAGCTGCTGCTGCCACCCAGGGACCCCCGAGAGCTGCTGCTGCTGGCACCCCAGGGACCCCCGAGAGCTGCTGCTGCTGGCACCCCATGGACCCCCAAGAACTGCTGGCACCCCATTGACCCCCAAGAACTGCTGGCACCCTCTTCCCAACCCCCAAGAACTGCTGGCACCCCATGGACCCCCAAGAACTGCTGGCACCCTCTTCCCAGCCCCCTATGGTGGATGACGGATGGCTCCATCCAGCTTCTTCGGCCCGCACAGCCGGTAGGTGCGCCCAAGAGTGGCATAATGGACTTACCCCCGGAGATCGCCCGACCTCCCTCCTATATGAAACATTCTTTTATATAGAGACTTTTTTTTATTATAATATTTAAAGTTCGGTTCACTGGATCTCTGCTTTTGTGACAGTTTATTTTTTATGATTATTTTACTGATTTTATCTTTAAAAAAATAGTCTTTTATCCCGACATGTGTACCCCGACACGTGTATCCCGACATGTGTTTTCCGCTGCCTCTTATTCTGTTTGTGGCTCTTGAGAATATGACTTTAATTTATTATTTTAA
>CM051241.1:6113183-6158183 GCA_027917425.1 Gastrophryne carolinensis
TTATTTTCTTTCTTCTATTTTTTCTCTTTTCTTATATTGTCTCTTTCCCCTCCCTTCCTTCTCTCTTTGTCTCTTACTTTCGAATTTTGCTTAATTCTTCCCTTCCTTTTGTCCTCGTTCTTTCTTTGCTTCGTTTTTCATTTCTGTCTTCCTTCCTATTTTCTTGTTACTTACATTCTTTCTTTTTTGTTGCTTATTCTACTTCCATCCTTTTTTCACTCGTCCTTCCTTCTTTCTTCTTAATTTCTCTCTTCTTGTCTCTTTTTACCTTTTCCCTCCTTCCTTCTCTTTATGTTTCTTCCTTTCTTTCTTCTGTATTTTGCTTTATTCTTCCCTTCCTTTTCTTCGTTCTCCCTTTGCTTCGTTTTTCCTTCCTCCCTCCTTTATTTTCATGTTACTTATTTTCGTTCTTTTTTTAACTACTCCTTCCATTTTCTTCGCTTTGTTTTTCATTTCTCTCTTCCTTCCTCCTTTATTTTCTTGTTACTTATGTTCTTTTTTTCTGTATACCTCTTTCCATTTTCTTCTTCTTATGTGTCTTTCTTCCCCCCTACCTTTTGTCTTTTTTTTTCTTTCTTTGCCCGTTATCAGTTTCTCTCGTCCTTCCTTTTCTATTTTTCTTTCTTTCTTCTCTTTCTTTCTAGAAAGTTTTAAGTGGAGTTTTATGCCCCCCCCCCCTGGATGATTTTATTCTATGGGATACAGAAAGATGGGGGAGGGGCAGCTTTGCGGACAGCGAACGTTCCTGTTTGTGGTCGCCTCTAATTGATGGTCAAACATCGCAGATTATTTATTCGCCGCAGTAAAAAAAAAAACACGAAAAAGGGAAAGAAAGTTATAAAAACGTTGAAGTGCCTCTACAGAGGATGTTTATTTTTGCTGCGACACCCAAATGCAGGCGCTTCGCCCCCCTTGCTCCAGATATTCCTCCTAATAACCCTTATTCATTCTATCTATCTATCTATGGAGAGTTAGATATTGATATATATATATATATATATATATATATATATATATATAAAATTCTAATTATAAATAAATAATTTGGATATCGTTATAACTATCTATCTATCTATCTATCTATGGAGAGTTAGATATTGATCTTTATATATATATATATATATATATATATATATATATTAATATATATAAAATTCAAATTATAAATAAATAATTTGGATATCGTTATAACTAACTATCTATCTATCTATCTATATATATATTATTAATATATATATATATAATTTGGATAACGTTCTATCTGTATATATATATATATATATATATATAAAAAAAAAATATATATATATATATATATATATATTTATAACGTTATCCAAATTATCCAAAATATTTAAATAGTGGCTAAACTTTGAGAGTTTTCGTTAAAAATAAAACATCTACCACATAGTATGAAGTATATACTTTACCTATAAAACTGCTCCATTGCAGTGTTGAGTAGAAAAGTCTTTCAAAGTCTCTAAAAACTCAAATCATTTGGAATATATATATATATATATATATATATATATATATATATAATTTTAAGGGGGATTCTCTTCCGCTACTTTCCAAGAAGCTTTTTTTCCCCTCATTTACTTGAAGATAAAAAACGTTTCCTTATTTCTGAGGCTTTTGCTAGTTCTTGGTGGAGCTGATTTACAAGTGACGGAGGGGCCGGGGTGTCGGGTCTCCCATTTGGTGCCTTTTATTGCAGCCTCACACTTCAGGTTTAGGTGGGTGGCCGACGGCTCATTAATGCTAATGTGACACAGGCCCCTTCCAAACAAACTGCTGGCCAAAAGGAAAGTTCCCGTCCTGGGACCAGTAAGTAAAAAGACTCCCCGACTACTGCTGCCCAGCCTCTATGTAAAGAAGACATGACAGGGAAAAAAAAAAAAAAAAAAAAAAAATATATATATATATATATATATATGTAAATTATCATGGGAGTAAGTAAAAAAAAAACCACTATATATATATATATATATATATATATATATATATAGCGTTTTTTTTACTTACTCCCATGAGAATTTTTTTATATATATATATATATATATATATATATATATATATATATATATATATATATATAACGTTCTAAATATAAATATATATATTTACGTTGCTATATATATATATATATATATATATATATTTGAAAAAAAATTCTTATGGGAGTAAGTAAAAAAAATCAGTTTAGGTGCAAAAAAGTGCCATTGACTTTAATGGTCTTCTTGGCTGCTGATTCAGCAACAGTGACATGGGACACGATTCAGTAAAAGTTGAAAAAGATTTTCATGGTAGTAAAAAATTGACTTTAGGTGGAAAAAGCCTGAGAATGGCCTCGATTCACTAAGATTTGAAAAATATTCTCATGGTAGTAAAAAAGCCTGAGAATGTCACCGTTAGTGAATCACCAAAAAGGAAGACAATGAAAGTCAATGGTATTTTTACTACAGGTAAAAAGGGGTAAGAAGTTCAATACTTTTTTCAGGAGTAAAAAGTGCCATAAACTTTTATTGTTTTCCTATCTGGTGATTCAGTAACAGTGACATTCTCAGGCTTTTTTCTCATGAATTGAATTTTTACTACTATGAGAATTTTTTTCAACTTTAGTGAATCGAGGCCAATGTCACTGTTGCTGAATCACCAGCTAGAGAAGCAATGATAGTCAATGGCACTTTTTACTCCTAAACAACATTGTTGCAAAAAGTGCTACTGACGTTATGGTCTTACTAGCTGCTGATTCAGCAACAGTGAAATGGGACGTGATTCAGTAATAGAAGAAAAAGATTTTCATGGTGGTAAAAAAATAACTTTAGGTGCATGAAGCCTGAGCATGTCACTGTTACTGAATCACCAGCTAGGAAGACAATTAAAGTCAATGGTACTTACTACAGTGTTAAAAGGAGTAAAAAGGAGTAAAAAGTTCTCTACTTTTCTTAAGATTAAAAACTTGGCATTAACCTTTTGTTGTCTTTCTAGCTGGTGATTTTTTTTTTCTCATAAAGTGAATATTTTACTTTATACTTTTGAACTCTTATTGAATGGAAACCATATTGAGAGACGTGTCTGTATATATTTGTATATATATATATATATATATATATATATATATATATACACAGATTGTTCTTTATTTATAACATGCCATCGTCTTCCATGGCGCTGTAATATATATATATATATATATATATCATTTTTTATGTAACCACAATTGAAATATATATATATATATATATATATATATATATATATATATATATATATATTTCATTTTTTTTTTTTATTCAATCGTGGTTACATAAAAAAAAAAAAAAAAAAAAAAAAATATATATATATATATATATATATATATATATATATATATATATATATATATATTACAGCGCCATAGAAGATGATGACACATTATAAATAAACAACAATGTTAAATAGTATATCAAATGTGAGACTGACCCCATGAAAGCACCGGAGGATCCTCCATTGGGCCCCAGACCCTGACCCAGAGCCACAATCTGAGCAGTACAAGAGATCCAAGTATCAGTTTTCTAGCTTAGCTGAAGCTGTTATTCCTTCAATAAATTATATGTTTATTTGGTTAATTAACATAACATTTTTTTATTATAATCTAATTGTGTTTTAGCTGAAGTGTGGGCCCTGGGGAGAATTTTTGGGGGGTCCCCATCCCCATTTCATCTCCAAGGTGCTCCAGTCTTAATATATATATATATATATATATATATATATATATATATATATTATATATGCTATGACTTTTCTCACTCAGCCCACAATAAAGTCATTTTATTTATTGAGAAACCAAATATTTTATTTTAAAAGTTAATAGTCTCGGACTGGCCTATAGGGTTTCCAGGGTAACCCCTGGTCCCAGGGCCCCTTTTGAGGGCTTATTTGTGGCATCCGATGGATGGTGGCCTAATGTTTCTGTGCATATAAACCAGTGATACTGGCGTGGGCCCCAGAGTCACTTCTACCAGTGGGCCCCAGACATCTGACACTGGAGGTTAATGAATTACAAAAGCCTACTAGAAATACAAACACATTAAACATAGAGCCTCCCTAAATGTGATTGGATTCCCCATTGTCTGCTGCTATTATGTAACTTCTAAAACAAAGGGGGTTATGAAAGAAGAGATAGCGCCAGGTAGCGTCTCGTAGCGGCAGGCAGCGTGTGGTGAACGCCGGGCGCTGTACGCAAAACCACATTTATGAAAGTGAATCTGGTGAGCGACTCTAACAGCGCCATGTAGCGTCACATGTATTATTACAGGCAGGTCAGTGTATAGCGCCTCTAACAGCGTCATGTAGTGTCACATGTATTATTACAGGCAGGTCAGTGTATAGCGCCTCTAACAGCGTCATGTAGCGTCACATGTATTATTACAGGCAGCTCAGTGTATAGCGCCTCTAACAGCGCCATGTAGTGTCACATGTATTATTACAGGCAGGTCAGTGTATAGCGCCTCTAACAGCGCCATGTAGTGTCACATGTATTATTACAGGCGGCTCAGCATATAGCGCCGGCGCTCTAGGCTCAGGAGCGCCATGTAGCGTCACATGTATTATTACAGGCAGGTCAGTGTATAGTGCCTCTAACAGCGCCATGTAGCGTCACATGTATGATTACAGGCGGCTCAGCATATAGCGCCGGCGCTCTAGGCTCAGGAGCGCCATGTAGTACCTGTCGCTCAGTGTCGCTCTTGCACCCATTAGTTGTGTATAAACAGCGTGTTTGTCATTTTTTTTTTGCTCCATTGTGTGACGTCTCCCGGCTGCAAACAAACACTTTTATAATTTTTTTTGACTTTTTATATTTTTATGCAGAATTTTCATTACAGGTCTGACACTAAAGTGTTAATGTCACAGTGTTATAACAATGTCATTCCATGTGTTTTCGCTTTGTTACTGGTGGATATGTGTTCAAAAACAGACTTTAATCACACAGCATCTGGCGCTCTCTGCTATAGCGCCCAGATTTAGAGCGCTCACGCTGTGTGTGCGTCTGTTTTTTTTGTTGAATATGGTGTGAGTCGCCGAGAGTCGGTCGCACTGAGCGGGCGCTACCTCTCGCTCGCTGCAGCGCTGTACTGGTGTTAGAGCGCCCAACACACATCACATTCAGCAATGCCTGGCCAGGATACTACAGCGACTGAGACGCTCAGTTACAGCGCCCGATACCCTACTAGTGGTCGTTCTAAGCGCTGCTATACAGACGCTCATCTGGCAATACCTGGCGCTAGTAGTGAATCAGCCTCCCAGATTAAAATATAGAAAAAATGTAAATAATATATATATATATATATATATATATATATATATATATATAGTAAATAAATAGGTTTCTGACTCATCTTTAACTTTCTTATGTCACAAAGGTTCTTACTGCCTCTCCAATCAGCTTTTCCATATATATAGATATATATATATATGTTTAGGCATATACAATACGTATATACGTGTATGATATATACTTTGTACAGTGCTATGGAAGGTGATAGCGCTTTATAAATAAATTATATATATTATGTGTGTGTGTGGGGGGGGGGTGAGGCAGGCCAGTGGGGTGTCACCTCTCTGAACAGAGCAGGAAGTGATGGGAGATAATAGGTGCGAACTCCATTTAACTGACAGATAAACTGCTGATACCCCATTAACCCTTTCACTTCCCAGTCACAGGGGGCAGCATCTGATTTAAACACAGACAGTGATTTAATGACGTCACGACGTTTACACTGAATTTTAATTAATGAGAGATAAGCATTTATAGCTGCACTTACTGCCTGTGCCTGTTGTCCAGTTGCTTTGACTTGTTACTACACTTCTGTCCTGCCCTGCATTTATTTCCTTCATTTGGCTCCTCGTGCGCTGCGTCGCCTGATCTGAGAATTTTTGTTACCTCGATTTATTATCTAAATTAATAATTTATATTCATTATTATTAATTATGATTATTAATTACATACTATAATTATTAATTTTATATAATAATTAATTTATAAATAATATACTTTTTAAAATTTATATTAATTATTATTAATTATATACTATAATTATTAATTTTATATAATCATTAATTTATAAATAATATACTTTTTAAAATTTATATTAATTATTAATAATAATTAATATAAATTATATTATAATTATTAATCACATACTATAATTATTAATTTTATATAATTATTAATTTATAAATAATATACTTTTTAAAATTTATATTAATTATTATTAATTATAATTATTAATTATATACTATAATTATTAATTTTATATAATCATTAATTTATAAATAATATACTTTTTAAAATTTATATTAATTATTAATAATAATTAATATAAATTAATATTTAGATAATAAATCGAGGTAACAAAAATTCTCAGATCAGGCGTTATAAATAGAATAATTTTTTTTTGTTATAATTATCATAATTATTTAACCCCTTCACCGCAGCCTGTAAATTCGAAACCTATGTCCGGCCGAAAAATTGAATTTGGATATAAAAGCATCAGAGCAGAGGTATCGTGACGCATTCGACGCGATCTGTATTTATTATTATTATTATTAATAATGTTTATTTATATAGCGCCATCATCTTCCGTAGCGCTGTACAAAGTAGCTGTATCCTCTCATTTCTCTTTTACAAGCTGTTAGATTTATCCCACCGATCATGACATCACATGGTGTCCAGTTATTATTATTAGCAATAATAGTAATTATTATTATCAGTAATAGAATAAGAGTAATATAAAATAGCAACTAGAGGGAGTAAGTTATTTAAAATTTACATAAGAGGTGGGCAGGCTGATTCATCACTAACGCCAGGTAGCGACAGATGAGCGTCTGTAGCAGGCATTTTCAGAGCGCCCGCTAGTAGTCGCTGTGCTTGGCCGTGGGTCACTAGTTCATAGCGACTCAGTCGCTGTTCAGTAATGTTGAATACATTGTGAGGAGTCGCTATTTGACCAGTACAGCGCTGTATGGGAGCGCATGTTAGAGACTGCTCATAGCGACCGACTCACACCATATTCAGCAAAAAAACAGCCTCACAAATCTCTGGCGCTGAAAAATGCTTCTCTGAAGCCCAGAGCGCAGGAGGCGATGTGATTAAAGTCTGTTTTTCAGCATCTATCCACCAGTAACAAAGCGAAAACATATGGAATTACATTGTAGCAACATTGTAACATGACACTTTAATGGCAGAGCTGTGATGTCATTTCTGAAGAAATATATAAAAAATTATAAAATTGTGAAAAAACTGCTTATTCAATGCCAGAAGAGGTCACAGGATTATTTGTGATTTTTGAAAAAAAAAACAAAAAACAAAAAAACCCAGTTTAAAGAGAAGAAAAGGACCGTCCGTTGAAATGTATGGGAGAGCGACAGGTAGCGAGAGGTCATACCTGTTCGCTGAGGCTGTGAAAATGATGAATCGGACGCTACATGGCGCTATCCCAGGCGCTAAACAGATTCTGCTTGATAAATGTGTAATTGCTGCCGTGTCCGGCGTTCACCTGTCGCTACCTGTCGCTACCTCTCATTAACCAGCCGCTACCTGGCGCTATCCCTTCTAAGGGCCTTAGATGTTATCAGAGGAGGCTGATTGTGTGACGTCAGACACGCTATACTAATGCAGCTAGTGGCAGAAAAACAATAATAACAATAATAATAGCAATCATCATCATATTCATATCGATACAATTAATATTATTTTATAATTAGTTAAACAATAATAATAATAATAATAATAATAATAATAAAATATATTAATACAAGCAGCATGAGGTTCTGTGTCACCGGGATTTTTAGCTTTATTTATGAAGCATCAGCGGCGCTCAGCAGCAATATCTTTTCCTCAGCGCCGCTCAGCATGCGATTTAAAGTGGACCAAAACCCACTGAACTTGTGAAATACATTTGGGGCTTTATTCATCAAGCCATAGCGCCAGGTAATGCCTGGCAGCGATAGGTAACGACAGATAGCGAACGGTGACCGCCGGGCGCTGTACCCAATACCACATTTATCAAAGCGAATCTGGTGAGCGACTCTAACAGCGACACGTAGTGACCGATTCATCATCACAGACGGCTCAGTGTTTAGCGCCGGCGCTGTGGCTTTCAGAGCGCCTGGTATTACCTGTCGCTATCCCATACATTTCAATGGATGATCCTTTTATTCTGTTAGTGTTTAGCGCCGGCGCTGTGGCTTTCAGAGCGCCTGGTATTACCTGTCGCTATCCCATACATTTCAATGGATGATCCTTTTATTCTGTTTAAACAGGGTTTTCTTTTTTTTTTGATGAATATGGTGTGAGTCGGTCGCACTGAGCTGGTGTTACTGTTCGCACCCATACAGTGCTGTACTGTAATAGCGACTCACACATCCGGCTAGTGACTGAGACGCTCTGAAACAGCGAACCACGGCCGAGCACAGCGACTACTAGTGGTCGCTCTCAATGCCTCGCTACAGACGTTCATCTGTCGCTACCTGGCGCTAGTAATGAATCAGCCTGTCAGCCAAAGCCCCTGCCCCTTCTTAGGGGCTAGAAATGGATATTTTCACGTTTCGAATCCTCCTGTTTTTCTTGCTGTCCCTCGGTGTGAGATGGCGGGCGATCAGCTATTACATCATTGGTGTGGCTATGACATCATTGCCATACACAACAGTGACAATGAATGGAGGAGGCGGAGCTAAAACAGCTAAAACAGGCGCCATTATCTGGGATTAGAGTGAAGTAGGGGCAGTGAAAATTGGCAAAAGTTGCTCTTCATGGGCGAAGCAATTCAGGGGATTCTAGTTGAAAATGTGGGTTTTGGTCCGCTTTAGGAAATAAAAAATAGCGCCAATGCGGATGCCAGCTAGCGCATATCATTAATATTACACACATATAATTAATATCACACACATATAATTTATATTACACACATATAATTAATATCACACACATATAATTTATATTACACACGTATAATTAATATTACACACATATAATTAATATTACACACATATAATTAATATCACACACATATAATTAATATTACACACATATAATTAATATTACACACATATAATTAATATCACACACATATAATTTATATTACACACATATAATTAATATTACACACATATAATTAATATTACACACATATAATTAATATTACACACATATAATTAATATCACACACATATAATTTATATTACACACATATAATTAATATCACACACATATAATTTATATCACACACATATAATTAATATTACACACATATAATTAATATCACACACATATAATTAATATTACACACATATAATTAATATCACACACATATAATTAATATCACACACATATAATTAATATCACACACATATAATTAATATTACACACATATAATTAATATCACACACATATAATTAATATCACACACATATAATTAATATTACACACATATAATTAATATCACACACATATAATTAATATCACACACATATAATTAATATTACACACATATAATTAATATCACACACATATAATTAATATTACACACATATAATTAATATTACACACATATAATTAATATCACACACATATAATTAATATTACACACATATAATTAATATTACACACATATAATTAATATCACACACATATAATTAATATTACACACATATAATTAATATTACACGCATATAATTAATATCACACACATATAATTAATATTACACACATATAATTAATATTACACACATATCATTAATATTACACACATATAATTAATATCACACACATATAATTAATATTACACACACATATAATTAATATTACACACATATAATTAATATCACACACATATAATTAATATCACACACATATAATTAATATCACACACATATAATTAATATTACACACATATAATTAATATCACACACATATAATTAATATTACACACATATAATTAATATTACACACATATCATTAATATTACACACATTATTTATACAGAACTTGCATTGGGACTTGACACTAATAAAAACGCAGGACCGAGATATCGCCAAATGTAATTTTTTTTATAGTAAAATAATTTTTATGCCTTCTTTTACTTACCATCAAAGAAACCTCTTGATACAGCTGGGCGCTGTAGCATAGGGCGCTACATGACGCTACCTGTCATTTACAAGGCGCTACCTGGCGCTACCTGTCATTTACAAGGCGCTACCTGGTGCTACCTGTCATTTACAAGGCACTACCTGGCGCTACCTGTCATTTACAAGGCGCTACCTGGCGCTACCTGTCATTTACAAGGCGCTACCTGGCGCTACCTGTCATTTACAAGGCACTACCTGTCATTTACAAGGCACTACCTGGCGCTACCTGTCATTTACAAGGCGCTACCTGGCGCTACCTGTCATTTACAAGGCGCTACCTGGCGCTACCTGTCATTTACAAGGCGCTACCTAACGCTACTTGTCATTTACAAGGCGCTACCTGACACTATCCCTTCATGAATAAGGCGCTACCTGACGCTACCTGTCATTTACAAGGCGCTACCTGACGCTACTTGTCATTTACAAGGCGCTACCTGACACTATCCCTTCATGAATAAGGCGCTACCTGACGCTACTTGTCATTTACAAGGCGCTACCTGGCGCTACCTGTCATTTACAAGGCGCTACCTGACGCTATCCCTTCATGAATAAGGCGCTGAGTGTTGAATGTCTGACATGGGAACCAGGGAGATATCCGGGGTGAAACACACAGCGGGGGCGTCCCAAATCTCATGCCCCACCACTGCACATCTACACCCAAGAAAGCCATTAGTTTGTGTGTTGTTCCTCTTTAAGAGTGTCATTCCCACTATTGGCCACCAGGGCGGCTCGTGTGTCTTCTGGATGAGGCTTGAGCTCAGCTTATAATAATAAATCACTTGTTTATCGTCCTTTCCTAAAGTGAGAGGCGGGAGGGCGGGGAAAGAAAGGCGACTCGATTATTATTGTTTATTTATATAGCGCCATCATCTTCCGTAGCGCTGTACAATGTAAAACATAGAGTACAGGGAACTATACATTATTATTATTATTATTTATATAGCGCCATCATCTTCCGTAGCGCTTTACAATGTAAAACATATAGTACAGGGAACTATACATTATTATTATGTTTATTTATATAGCGCCATCATCTTCCGTAGCGCTTTCCAATATAAAACATATAGTACAGGGAACTATGAATTATTATTATGTTTATTTATATAGCGCCATCATCTTCCGTAGCGCTGTACAATGTAGTAATTACAGACATGGTAGAAACATACGGTACATATACTATTTCAAATGCAGTTTTACAGACGTGGATTCTGTAAAATCTCGATGTCTCTGATTGGAGGAGGTCAGATAGGACCCACTGATTGGCCAGTTCCAGGAGGAAATTAGCATAGAGGAGAGGATGCCGAAGATATGGAAGAAACAGGAAGCCGGTCACATGACTAGCGACAAGTCCAGTTGCCTTGATTTAATACATTAGTTATACTGTGGAACAATGATGGGTGAGAGCTCCACAGCAGCATATAGTGAATTGCTGAAATACTGCACTTTAAAGCAGAACTAAATCCCTTAGCAGCCTGGCTTTTCCCCCGGGGTATCCTTAATCGGGATGCCCAGCTGTGTGAGACCCCCCAGTTCGCCCATAAACACTCACCTTTCCCCCTCCAGCGCTGCATGCGCGGGCTCTCGTCCAATGAGACTATGGGCTTTATTCATGAAGCTCTAGCGCCAGGTAGCGCCAGGTAGTGCCTTTTAAGTGTCAGGTAGCGCCTTGTAAGTGTCAGGTAGCGCCTTGTAAGTGTCAGGTAGCGCCTTGTAAGCGGCAGGTAGCGTCTGGGAGTGCCTTTCAAGCGCCTTGTAAGTGCCAGGTAGCGCCAGGTAGAGCCTCTAAAAGCGGCAGGTAGTGCCAGGTAGTGCCTTGTAAGCGCCAGGTAGTGCCTCTAAAAGCAGCAGGTAGCGTCAGGTAGTGCCTCTAAAAGCGCAAGGTAGCGCCAGGTAGTGCCTCTAAAAGCAGCAGGTAGCGTCAGGTAGTGCCTCTAAAAGCAGCAGGTAGCGCCAGGTAGTGCCACTAAAAGCGCCAGGTAGCGCAAGGTAGTGCCTTGTAAGCGCCAGGTAGTGCCTCTTAAAGCGCCAAGTAACGCCAGGTAGTGCATTGTAAGCGCCAGGTAGCGCCAGGTAGTGCCTCTAAAAGCGCCAGGTAGTGCCTCTAAAAGTGGAAGGTACTGGCAGGTAGTGCCTTGTAAGCGCCAGGTAGCGCCAGGAAGTGCCTTGTAAGCGCCAGGTAGTGCCTCTTAAAGCGCCAAGTAGCGCCAGGTAGTGCCTTGTAAGCGCCAGGTAGCGCCAGGTAGTGCCTCTTAAAGCGCCAGGTAGCGTCAGTTAGTGCCTTGTAAGCGGCAGGTAGCACCAAGTAGCGTCAGGTGATCGCCGGACACGGCAGCAATTCCACATTTATCAAGCAGAATCTGTTGAGCTACTGGGATAGCGCCATGTAGCGTCCGATTCATCATTATCCCAGCCTCAGCATACAGCGCCGGCGTTCAGCCCTGCACAGCGCCAGGTATTACCTCTCGCTACCTGTCGCTCTCCCATACATTTCAATGGACGTTCTTTTAGTTCAGGGTGTTTTTTTTTTTTCATTTAAATCTTAAATAATGTTGTGACCTCTTCTGGCCTAGAAAAAGCCATTTTTTTCAAATATTTTTCATTCTTTATATATTTCCTCAGAAATGACATCACAGCTCTGCCATTAAAGTGTCATGTTACAATGTTGTTACAATGTAATTCCATATGTTTTCGCTTTGTTACTGGTGGATAGATGCTGAAAAACAGCCTTTAATCACACAGCCTCCTGCGCTCTGGGCTTCAGCCGGAGATTTGTGAGGCTGTTTTTTTTTGCTGAATATGTTGTGAGTCGGTCGCACTGACCAGTCACTAACATGCGCTCCCATACAGCGCTGTACTGGTCATATAGCGACTCCCCCCAATGTATTCATCATTGCTGCACAGCGAGTCGCTCTGAACTAGCGACCCACAGCCGAGCACAGCGACTACTAGCGGGCGCTCAGAAATCCGCTCTACAGACGCTCATCTGTCGCTACCTGGTGCTAGTAATAAATCAGCCTGTTTGTCATTCGGCGGCTTGTCATTGTTGTGAATGGAGAGCGCTCCAGCACCAGGCGAGCTCCCAACACAGACATTCATATAGGAGAGAGAGAGAGACAGAGGAAAGAGAGAGAGACAGAGGAAAGAGAGAGAGAGAGAGAGACACACAGACATTCATATAGGAGAGAGATGGAGCCTGACCCGGGATACAGGAGAAAGACATGAAGAGAAAAGAGAGAGAGACAGAGAGAGAGAGAAAGAGAGAGAGAGATGGGGCCCGGCCGGGGATACAGGAGAAACATACAGGAGAAAGACATGAAGAGAAAAGAGAGAGAGACAGAGAGAGAGACAGAGGAAAGAGAGAGGGAAAGAGAGAGAAAGAGAGAGAGAGAGAGACAGAGGAAAGAGAGAGAGAGACAGAGAGAGAGAGAGAGACAGCGAGAGAGAGACAGAGGAAAGAGAGAGAGAGAGAGACAGCGAGAGAGAGACAGAGAGAGAGAGAGAGAGAGAGAGAGAGAGAGAGGAAAGAGAGAGAGGAAAGAGAGAGAGAGAGACAGAGGAAAGAGAGAGAGAGAGAGACAGCGAGAGAGAGACAGAGAGAGAGAGAGAGAGAGAGAGAGAGAGAGAGGAAAGAGAGAGAGGAAAGAGAGAGAGAGAGACAGAGGAAAGAGAGAGAGAGAGAGAGACAGCGAGAGAGAGACAGAGAGAGAGAGAGAGGAAAGAGAGAGAGGAAAGAGAGAGAGAGAGACAGCGAGAGAGAGACAGAGGAAAGAGAGAGAGAGAGACAGAGACAGAGGAAAGAGAGAGAGAGAGACAGCGAGAGAGAGACAGAGAGAGAGAGAGAGAGAGAGAGAGGAAAGAGAGAGAGGAAAGAGAGAGAGAGAGAGACAGAGAGAGAGAGAGACAGCGAGAGAGAGAGACAGAGGAAAGAGAGAGAAAGAGAGAGAGAGAGAGAGACAGAGGAAAGAGAGAGAGAGAGAGACAGCGAGAGAGAGACAGAGAGAGAGAGAGAGAGAGAGAGAGAGAGAGAGAGAGGAAAGAGAGAGAGGAAAGAGAGAGAGAGAGAGCGAGACAGCGAGAGAGAGACAGAGAGAGAGAGAGAGACAGCGAGAGAGAGAGACAGAGGAAAGAGAGAGAAAGAGAGAGAGAGAGAGAGACAGAGGAAAGAGAGAGAGAGAGAGAGAGACAGCGAGAGAGAGACAGAGAGAGAGAGAGACAGAGGAAAGAGAGAGAGAGAGAGAGAGAGAGAGAGACAGAGACAGAGGAAAGAGAGAGAGAGAGAGACAGCGAGAGAAAGACAGAGAGAGAGAGAGAGAGAGGAAAGAGAGAGAGGAAAGAGAGAGAGGAAAGAGAGAGAGAGAGAGAGAGAGACACGACACATAGAGAGACACTTACAAAAAAACAGGAGAAAGACTTGAAGAGAAAAGCGAGAGAGCGCGAGAGAGAGAAAGAGAGAGAGAGAGAGAGAGAGAGAGACAGGAGACATAGAGAGACACTTACAAAAAAACAGGAGAAAGACTTGACGAGAAAGAGGAAAGAGAGAGAGGAAAAAGAGAGAGCAAATTGAGAGAGAGAGACAGGAGAAAGACTTGCGAGGGAAAGAGGAAAGAGAGAGAGAGAGAGAGAGAGAGACAGGAGACATAGAGACACGAAAAAAAGACTTGAGAGAAACAGAGGAAAGAGAGATATATAGACAGGAGACAGAGAGAGAGATAGAGAAAAAGATAAAAAAAGAGAGAGAGAGAGAGAGAGAGAGAGAGAGAGAGAGGAGACATAGAGAGACACTTACAAACAAACAGGTGAAAGACTTCAAGAGAAGGAGGAAAGAGAAAGATATAGACAGGACACACGCACAGATAGAGAGAGAGAGAGAGAGGAGAAAGACTTGAGAGAAACAGAGGAAAGAGAGATAAATAGACAGGAGACAGAGAGAGACAGGAGAAAGACTTGAGAAAGACAGAGGAAAGAGAAAGATATAGACAGGACAGAGAGAGAGAAAGAGAGAGAGAGAGAGCAAACTGAGAGAGAGGGAGAGACAGGAGAAAGACTTAAGAGAGTCAGAGGAAAGAGAAAGATATAGACAGGACAGAGAGAGAGAGAGAGAGGAGAAAGACTTGGGAGAGACAGAGGAAAGAGAGATAAATAGACAGGAGACAGAGAGAGACAGAGACAGGAGAGAGAGAGAGAGAGAGAGAGAGAGAGAAATGAGAGGCTGCATCATTGACATCCTTAAAGAGGAGCAAAGACCTTATGCTGTGGCCATAGAGTCCAAAAATCTCCAGCGCAACCAGTTTCCATATCAGAATTAAAGGGGGCCTCTAGAATTCTTTCTTACTTTCTAATAATACTTTAAAGTGGACCAACACCCAGGATTTTCACTTTCCTGGGTTTTGGTCTACTTCCGCGGGGCGCCCCGATCGCTGCGCGAAACCCCCCGATCGCCCGGAAACACTCACCTCACCCCGCTCCTACGCGGGCGCTCGTCCAATCAGAGCGCTCAAAGCACAGACAACCACAGTGGCTCTGAGCGCTGGAGGCCGCGTCTCACGCTTCCCTCTAACAGGGAGCGCGCCCGCCATTCACAAACTGCCGGCACGGGTGCGCGCCCTGCCAGAAGCGCGAGATGCGGCCGCGGCCCGCGCATGCGCCGTTGGAGCGGGTATAAGGGAAGGTTTCTGGGCATCCTGGGGGGTTTCCGAAATCGGGCCCATCATAGATTCCCGGGCCGGTCCCCCCTGGGTGTTGGTCCACTTTAAAGGGGGCCTCTGTCATTATAGACAGTCGCTTTGGTAAAAGTTAAAGGGATTGTCCAGGCAAAAAAACATAAAAACAGCTATACTCACCTTTTGTCCTGTGCTGCTCCCCCGCCCGGACTGGCTGCTACTTACTGAGTGTAGGGAACGAGCCCTGCTGGTCCCAAGGTGGAGGCCATGTCTAGCTTATGCTACGCCCACTCCATTTACTTCAATAGAGGGGGCGGGGCCGAGGTGAGGTCATGTGCCACCAAATATTTTATAAATTAAAGCAGAACAAAACCGTGTTTCATTCTGAGCTCCTGCATTGGGATACACCGCTGTGTGAACCCCCGGATCAATCGAATACTCACCTTCTTTCCTGGTCCAGTGGTGCATGCATGTGCAGCAGCAGCATCCCCGCTATCCCTCTAGCAGTGCGCTTTCCTGGGACAGTGGTGCATGCATGTGCAGCGGCCGCATCCCCGCTATCCCTCTAGCAGTGCGCTTTCCTGGTCCAGTGGTGCATGCATGTGCAGCGGCCGCATCTCCGCTATCCCTCTAGCAGTGCGCTATCCTGGTCCAGTGGTGCATGCGCGTGCAGCAGTCGCATCCCCGCTATCCCTCTAGCAGTGCGCTATCCTGGTCCAGTGGTGCATGCACGTGCAGCAGTCGCATCCCCGCTATCCCTCTAGCAGTACGCTTTCCTGGTCCAGTGGTGCATGCACATGCAGCAGCCGCATCCCCGCTATCCCTCTAGCAGTGCGCTTTCCTGGTCCAGTGGTGCATGCACGTGCAGCAGTCGCATCCCCGCTATCCCTCTAGAAGTGCGCTTTCCTGGTCCAGTGGTGCATGCACGTGCAGCAGCCACATCCCCGCTATCCCTCTAGAAGTGCGCTTTCCAGGTCCAGTGGTGCATGCCCGTGCAGCGGCCGCATCCCTGCTATCCCTCTAGCAGTGCGCTTTCCTGGTCTAGTGGTGCATGCACATGCAGCGGCCGCATCCCCGCTATCCCTCTAGCAGTGCGCTTTCCTGGTCCAGTGGTGCATGCACGTGCAGCAGCCGCATCCCCGCTATCCCTCTAGAAGTGCGCTTTCCAGGTCCAGTGGTGCATGCGCATGCAGCGGCCGCATCCCTGCTATCCCTCTAGCAGTGCGCTTTCCTGGTCTAGTGGTGCATGCATGTGCAGCAGTCGCATCCCCGCTATCCCTCTAGCAGTGCGCTTTCCTGGTCCAGTGGTGCATGCACGTGCAGCAGCCGCATCCCTGCTATCCCTCTAGAAGTGCGCTTTCCAGGTCCAGTGGTGCATGCCCGTGCAGCGGCCGCATCCCCGCTATCCCTCTAGCAGTGCGCTTTCCTGGTCCAGTGGTGCATGCACGTGCAGCAGTCGCATCCCCGCTATCCCTCTAGCAGTGCGCTTTCCTGGTCCAGTGGTGCATGCACGTGCAGCAGCCGCATCCCCGCTATCCCTCTAGAAGTGCGCTTTCCAGGTCCAGTGGTGCATGCGCATGCAGCGGCCGCATCCCTGCTATCCCTCTAGCAGTGCGCTTTCCTGGTCTAGTGGTGCATGCACGTGCAGCGGCCGCATCCCCGCTATCCCTCTAGCAGTGCGCTTTCCTGGTCCAGTGGTGCATGCGCGTGCAGCAGTCGCATCCCCGCTATCCCTCTAGCAGTGCGCTTTCCTGGTCCAGTGGTGCATGCACGTGCAGCAGCCGCATCCCCGCTATCCCTCTAGAAGTGCGCTTTCCAGGTCCAGTGGTGCATGCCCGTGCAGCGGCCGCATCCCCGCTATCCCTCTAGCAGTGCGCTTTCCTGGTCCAGTGGTGCATGCACGTGCAGCAGTCGCATCCCCGCTATCCCTCTAGCAGTGCGCTTTCCTGGTCCAGTGGTGCATGCACGTGCAGCAGCCGCATCCCCGCTATCCCTCTAGAAGTGCGCTTTCCAGGTCCAGTGGTGCATGCCCGTGCAGCGGCCGCATCCCCGCTATCCCTCTAGCAGTGCGCTTTCCTGGTCCAGTGGTGCATGCACGTGCAGCAGTCGCATCCCCGCTATCCCTCTAGCAGTGCGCTTTCCTGGTCCAGTGGTGCATGCACGTGCAGCAGCCGCATCCCCGCTATCCCTCTAGAAGTGCGCTTTCCAGGTCCAGTGGTGCATGCGCATGCAGCGGCCGCATCCCCGCTATCCCTCTAGCAGTGCGCTTTCCTGGTCTAGTGGTGCATGCACGTGCAGCGGCCGCATCCCCGCTATCCCTCTAGCAGTGCGCTTTCCAGGTCCAGTGGTGCATGCACGTGCAGCAGCCGCATCCCCGCTATCCCTCTAGCAGTGCGCTTTCCTGGTCCAGTGGTGCATGCACGTGCAGCAGCCGCATCCCCGCTATCCCTCTAGCAGTGCGCTTTCCTGGTCCAGTGGTGCATGCACGTGCAGCAGTCGCATCCCCGCTATCCCTCTAGCAGTGCGCTTTCCTGGTCCAGTGGTGCATGCACGTGCAGCAGCCGCATCCCCGCTATCCCTCTAGAAGTGCGCTTTCCAGGTCCAGTGGTGCATGCGCATGCAGCGGCCGCATCCCCGCTATCCCTCTAGCAGTGCGCTTTCCTGGTCTAGTGGTGCATGCACGTGCAGCGGCCGCATCCCCGCTATCCCTCTAGCAGTGCGCTTTCCAGGTCCAGTGGTGCATGCACGTGCAGCAGCCGCATCCCCGCTATCCCTCTAGCAGTGCGCTTTCCTGGTCCAGTGGTGCATGCACGTGCAGCAGCCGCATCCCCGCTATCCCTCTAGCAGTGCGCTTTCCTGGTGCAGTGGTGCATGCACGTGACACAGCCGCATCCCCGCTATCCCTCTAGCAGTGCGCTTTCCTGGTGCAGTAGTGCATGCACGTGCAGCGGCTGTATCCCCGCTATCCCTCTAGCAGTGCGCTTTCCTAGCCCAGTGGTGCATGCCCATGCAGCGGCCGCATCCCCGCTATCCCTCTAGCAGTGCGCTTTCCTGGTCCAGTGGTGCATGCCCGTGCAGCGACCGCATCCCCGCTATCCCTCTAGCAGTGCACTTTCCTGGTCTAGTGGTGCATGCAGGTGCAGCGGCCGCATCCCCGCTATCCCTCTAGCAGTGCGCTTTCCTGGTCCAGTGGTGCATGCACGTGCAGCAGCCGCATCCCCGCTATCCCTCTAGCAGTGCGCTTTCCTGGTCCAGTGGTGCATGCACGTGACACAGCCGCATCCCCGCTATCCCTCTAGCAGTGCGCTTTCCTGGTCCAGTGGTGCATGCACGTGCAGCAGTCGCATCCCTGCTATCCCTCTAGCAGTGCGCTTTCCTGGTCCAGTGGTGCATGCCCGTGCAGCAGCCGCATCCCCGCTATCCCTCTAGCAGTGCGCTTTCCTGGTCCAGTGGTGCATGCACGTGCAGCGGCTGTATCCCCGCTATCCCTCTAGCAGTGCGCTTTCCTGGTCCAGTGGTGCACGCACGTGCAGCGGCCGCATCCCCGCTATCCCTCTAGCAGTGCGCTTTCCTGGTCCAGTGGTGCATGCACGTGCAGCAGCCGCATCCCCGCTATCCCTCTAGCAGTGCGCTTTCCTGGTCCAGTGGTGCATGCACGTGCAGCAGCCGCATCCCCGCTATCCCTCTAGCAGTGCGCTTTCCTAGCCCAGTGGTGCATGCCCGTGCAGCGGCCGCATCCCCGCTATCCCTCTAGCAGTGCGCTTTCCTGGTGCAGTGGTGCATGCACGTGACACAGCCGCATCCCCGCTATCCCTCTAGCAGTGCGCTTTCCTGGTCCAGTGGTGCATGCACGTGCAGCAGCCGCATCCCCGCTATCCCTCTAGCAGTGCGCTTTCCTAGCCCAGTGGTGCATGCCCGTGCAGCGGCCGCATCCCCGCTATCCCTCTAGCAGTGCGCTTTCCTGGTCCAGTGGTGCATGCACGTGCAGCAGTCGCATCCCTGCTATCCCTCTAGCAGTGCACTTTCCTGGTCTAGTGGTGCATGCAGGTGCAGCGGCCGCATCCCCGCTATCCCTCTAGCAGTGCGCTTTCCTGGTGAAGTGGTGCATGCACGTGACACAGCCGCATCCCCGCTATCCCTCTAGCAGTGCGCTTTCCTGGTCCAGTGGTGCATGCACGTGCAGCAGCCGCATCCCCGCTATCCCTCTAGCAGTGCGCTTTCCTGGTCCAGTGGTGCATGCACGTGACACAGCCGCATCCCCGCTATCCCTCTAGCAGTGCGCTTTCCTGGTCCAGTGGTGCATGCACGTGCAGCAGCCGCATCCCCGCTATCCCTCTAGCAGTGCGCTTTCCTGGTCCAGTGGTGCATGCACGTGCAGCAGCCACATCCCCGCTATCCCTCTAGCAGTGCGCTTTCCTGGTCCAGTGGTGCATGCACGTGCAGCAGCCGCATCCCCGCTATCCCTCTAGCAGTGCGCTTTCCTGGTCCAGTGGTGCATGCACGTGACACAGCCGCATCCCCGCTATCCCTCTAGCAGTGCGCTTTCCTGGTCCAGTGGTGCATGCACGTGCAGCAGCCACATCCCCGCTATCCCTCTAGCAGTGCGCTTTCCTGGTCCAGTGGTGCATGCACGTGCAGCAGCCGCATCCCCGCTATCCCTCTAGCAGTGCGCTTTCCTGGTCCAGTGGTGCATGCACGTGCAGCGGCCGCATCCCTGCTATCCCTCTAGCAGTGCACTTTCCTGGTCTAGTGGTGCATGCACGTGCAGCGGCCGCATCCCCGCTATCCCTCTAGCAGTGCGCTTTCCTGGTCCAGTGGTGCATGCACGTGCAGCAGCCGCATCCCCGCTATCCCTCTAGCAGTGCGCTTTCCTAGCCCAGTGGTGCATGCCCGTGCAGCGGCCGCATCCCCGCTATCCCTCTAGCAGTGCACTTTCCTGGTCTAGTGGTGCATGCGCATGCAGCGGCTGCATCCCCGCTATCCCTCTAGCAGTGCACTTTCCTGGTCTAGTGGTGCATGCGCATGCAGCGGCTGCATCCCCGCTATCCCTCTAGCAGTGCACTTTCCTGGTCTAGTGGGGCATGCACGTGACACAGCCGCATCCCCGCTATCCCTCTAGCAGTGCGCTTTCCTGGTCCAGTGGTGC
The DNA here is from genome assembly GCA_027917425.1 of Gastrophryne carolinensis. Classification (NCBI taxonomy): domain Eukaryota; kingdom Metazoa; phylum Chordata; class Amphibia; order Anura; family Microhylidae; genus Gastrophryne; species Gastrophryne carolinensis. Next base: position 6,134,160 of record CM051241.1, read on the forward strand.
ATGCACGTGCAGCAGCCGCATCCCCGCTATCCCTCTAGCAGTGCGCTTTCCTAGCCCAGTGGTGCATGCCCGTGCAGCGGCCGCATCCCCGCTATCCCTCTAGCAGTGCACTTTCCTGGTCTAGTGGTGCATGCGCATGCAGCGGCTGCATCCCCGCTATCCCTCTAGCAGTGCACTTTCCTGGTCTAGTGGTGCATGCGCATGCAGCGGCTGCATCCCCGCTATCCCTCTAGCAGTGCGCTTTCCTGGTGCAGTGGTGCATGCACGTGACACAGCCGCATCCCCGCTATCCCTCTAGCAGTGCGCTTTCCTGGTCCAGTGGTGCATGCACGTGCAGCAGCCGCATCCCCGCTATCCCTCTAGCAGTGCGCTTTCCTGGTCCAGTGGTGCATGCACGTGCAGCAGTCGCATCCCCGCTATCCCTCTAGCAGTGCGCTTTCCTGGTCCAGTGGTGCATGCACGTGACACAGCCGCATCCCCGCTATCCCTCTAGCAGTGCGCTTTCCTGGTGCAGTAGTGCATGCACGTGCAGCGGCTGTATCCCCGCTATCCCTCTAGCAGTGCGCTTTCCTGGTCCAGTGCTGCATGCACGTGCAGCAGCCGCATCCCCGCTATCCCTCTAGCAGTGCGGTTTCCTGGTTCAGTGGTGCATGCACGTGCAGCAGTCGCATCCCCGCTATCCCTCTAGCAGTGCGCTTTCCTGGTCCAGTGGTGCATGCACGTGCAGCAGCCACATCCCCGCTATCCCTCTAGAAGTGCGCTTTCCAGGTCCAGTGGTGCATGCCCGTGCAGCGGCCGCATCCCTGCTATCCCTCTAGCAGTGCGCTTTCCTGGTCCAGTGGTGCATGCGCGTGCAGTGGCTGCATCCCCGCTATCCCTCTAGCAGTGCGCTTTCCTGGTCCAGTGGTGCATGCGCGTGCAGTGGCTGCATCCCCGCTATCCCTCTAGCAGTGCGCTTTCCTGGTCTAGTGGTGCATGCATGTGCAGCGGCCGCATCCCCGCTATCCCTCTAGCAGTGCGCTTTCCTGGTCCAGTGGTGCATGCGCGTGCAGCAGTCGCATCCCCGCTATCCCTCTAGCAGTGCGCTTTCCTGGTCCAGTGGTGCATGCACGTGCAGCAGCCGCATCCCCGCTATCCCTCTAGAAGTGCGCTTTCCAGGTCCAGTGGTGCATGCCTGTGCAGCGGCCGCATCCCCGCTATCCCTCTAGCAGTGCGCTTTCCTGGTCCAGTGGTGCATGCACGTGCAGCAGTCGCATCCCCGCTATCCCTCTAGCAGTGCGCTTTCCTGGTCCAGTGGTGCATGCACGTGCAGCAGCCGCATCCCCGCTATCCCTCTAGAAGTGCGCTTTCCAGGTCCAGTGGTGCATGCCCGTGCAGCGGCCGCATCCCCGCTATTCCTCTAGCAGTGCGCTTTCCTGGTCCAGTGGTGCATGCACGTGCAGCAGTCGCATCCCCGCTATCCCTCTAGCAGTGCGCTTTCCTGGTCCAGTGGTGCATGCACGTGCAGCAGCCGCATCCCCGCTATCCCTCTAGAAGTGCGCTTTCCAGGTCCAGTGGTGCATGCGCATGCAGCGGCCGCATCCCTGCTATCCCTCTAGCAGTGCGCTTTCCTGGTCTAGTGGTGCATGCACGTGCAGCGGCCGCATCCCCGCTATCCCTCTAGCAGTGCGCTTTCCTGGTCCAGTGGTGCATGCGTGTGCAGCAGTCACATCCCCACTATCCCTCTAGCAGTGCGCTTTCCTGGTCCAGTGGTGCATGCACGTGCAGCAGCCGCATCCCCGCTATCCCTCTAGAAGTGCGCTTTCCAGGTCCAGTGGTGCATGCCCGTGCAGCGGCCGCATCCCCGCTATCCCTCTAGCAGTGCGCTTTCCTGGTCCAGTGGTGCATGCACGTGCAGCAGTCGCATCCCCGCTATCCCTCTAGCAGTGCGCTTTCCTGGTCCAGTGGTGCATGCACGTGCAGCAGCCGCATCCCCGCTATCCCTCTAGAAGTGCGCTTTCCAGGTCCAGTGGTGCATGCCCGTGCAGCGGCCGCATCCCCGCTATCCCTCTAGCAGTGCGCTTTCCTGGTCCAGTGGTGCATGCACGTGCAGCAGTCGCATCCCCGCTATCCCTCTAGCAGTGCGCTTTCCTGGTCCAGTGGTGCATGCACGTGCAGCAGCCGCATCCCCGCTATCCCTCTAGAAGTGCGCTTTCCAGGTCCAGTGGTGCATGCGCATGCAGCGGCCGCATCCCCGCTATCCCTCTAGCAGTGCGCTTTCCTGGTCTAGTGGTGCATGCACGTGCAGCGGCCGCATCCCCGCTATCCCTCTAGCAGTGCGCTTTCCAGGTCCAGTGGTGCATGCACGTGCAGCAGCCGCATCCCCGCTATCCCTCTAGCAGTGCGCTTTCCTGGTCCAGTGGTGCATGCACGTGCAGCAGCCGCATCCCCGCTATCCCTCTAGCAGTGCGCTTTCCTGGTGCAGTGGTGCATGCACGTGACACAGCCGCATCCCCGCTATCCCTCTAGCAGTGCGCTTTCCTGGTCCAGTGGTGCATGCACGTGACACAGCCGCATCCCCGCTATCCCTCTAGCAGTGCGCTTTCCTGGTGCAGTAGTGCATGCACGTGCAGCGGCTGTATCCCCGCTATCCCTCTAGCAGTGCGCTTTCCTAGCCCAGTGGTGCATGCCCATGCAGCGGCCGCATCCCCGCTATCCCTCTAGCAGTGCGCTTTCCTGGTCCAGTGGTGCATGCCCGTGCAGCGACCGCATCCCCGCTATCCCTCTAGCAGTGCACTTTCCTGGTCTAGTGGTGCATGCAGGTGCAGCGGCCGCATCCCCGCTATCCCTCTAGCAGTGCGCTTTCCTGGTCCAGTGGTGCATGCACGTGCAGCAGCCGCATCCCCGCTATCCCTCTAGCAGTGCGCTTTCCTGGTCCAGTGGTGCATGCACGTGACACAGCCGCATCCCCGCTATCCCTCTAGCAGTGCGCTTTCCTGGTCCAGTGGTGCATGCACGTGCAGCAGTCGCATCCCTGCTATCCCTCTAGCAGTGCCCTTTCCTGGTCCAGTGGTGCATGCACGTGCAGCGGCTGTATCCCCGCTATCCCTCTAGCAGTGCGCTTTCCTGGTCCAGTGGTGCACGCACGTGCAGCGGCCGCATCCCCGCTATCCCTCTAGCAGTGCGCTTTCCTGGTCCAGTGGTGCATGCACGTGCAGCAGCCGCATCCCCGCTATCCCTCTAGCAGTGCGCTTTCCTGGTCCAGTGGTGCATGCACGTGCAGCAGCCGCATCCCCGCTATCCCTCTAGCAGTGCGCTTTCCTAGCCCAGTGGTGCATGCCCGTGCAGCGGCCGCATCCCCGCTATCCCTCTAGCAGTGCGCTTTCCTGGTGCAGTGGTGCATGCACGTGACACAGCCGCATCCCCGCTATCCCTCTAGCAGTGCGCTTTCCTGGTCCAGTGGTGCATGCACGTGCAGCAGCCGCATCCCCGCTATCCCTCTAGCAGTGCGCTTTCCTGGTCCAGTGGTGCATGCACGTGACACAGCCGCATCCCCGCTATCCCTCTAGCAGTGCGCTTTCCTGGTCCAGTGGTGCATGCACGTGCAGCAGTCGCATCCCTGCTATCCCTCTAGCAGTGCACTTTCCTGGTCTAGTGGTGCATGCAGGTGCAGCGGCCGCATCCCCGCTATCCCTCTAGCAGTGCGCTTTCCTGGTGAAGTGGTGCATGCACGTGACACAGCCGCATCCCCGCTATCCCTCTAGCAGTGCGCTTTCCTGGTCCAGTGGTGCATGCACGTGCAGCAGCCGCATCCCCGCTATCCCTCTAGCAGTGCGCTTTCCTGGTCCAGTGGTGCATGCACGTGACACAGCCGCATCCCCGCTATCCCTCTAGCAGTGCGCTTTCCTGGTCCAGTGGTGCATGCACGTGCAGCGGCCGCATCCCTGCTATCCCTCTAGCAGTGCGCTTTCCTGGTCTAGTGGTGCATGCACGTGCAGCGGCCGCATCCCCGCTATCCCTCTAGCAGTGCGCTTTCCTGGTCCAGTGGTGCATGCACGTGCAGCAGCCGCATCCCCGCTATCCCTCTAGCAGTGCGCTTTCCTAGCCCAGTGGTGCATGCCCGTGCAGCGGCCGCATCCCCGCTATCCCTCTAGCAGTGCACTTTCCTGGTCTAGTGGTGCATGCGCATGCAGCGGCTGCATCCCCGCTATCCCTCTAGCAGTGCACTTTCCTGGTCTAGTGGTGCATGCGCATGCAGCGGCTGCATCCCCGCTATCCCTCTAGCAGTGCACTTTCCTGGTCTAGTGGTGCATGCACGTGCAGCGGCCGCATCCCCGCTATCCCTCTAGCAGTGTGCTTTCCTGGTCCAGTGGTGCATGCACGTGCAGCAGCCGCACCCCCGCTATCCCTCTAGCAGTGCGCTTTCCTGGTGCAGTGGTGCATGCACGTGACACAGCCGCATCCCCGCTATCCCTCTAGCAGTGCCCTTTCCTGGTCCAGTGGTGCATGCACGTGCAGCAGCCGCATCCCCGCTATCCCTCTAGCAGTGCGCTTTCCTGGTCCAGTGGTGCATGCACGTGCAGCAGTCGCATCCCCGCTATCCCTCTAGCAGTGCGCTTTCCTGGTCCAGTGGTGCATGCACGTGACACAGCCGCATCCCCGCTATCCCTCTAGCAGTGCGCTTTCCTGGTGCAGTAGTGCATGCACGTGCAGCGGCTGTATCCCCGCTATCCCTCTAGCAGTGCGCTTTCCTGGTCCAGTGCTGCATGCACGTGCAGCAGCCGCATCCCCGCTATCCCTCTAGCAGTGCGGTTTCCTGGTTCAGTGGTGCATGCACGTGCAGCAGTCGCATCCCCGCTATCCCTCTAGCAGTGCGCTTTCCTGGTCCAGTGGTGCATGCACGTGCAGCAGCCACATCCCCGCTATCCCTCTAGAAGTGCGCTTTCCAGGTCCAGTGGTGCATGCCCGTGCAGCGGCCGCATCCCTGCTATCCCTCTAGCAGTGCGCTTTCCTGGTCCAGTGGTGCATGCGCGTGCAGTGGCTGCATCCCCGCTATCCCTCTAGCAGTGCGCTTTCCTGGTCCAGTGGTGCATGCGCGTGCAGTGGCTGCATCCCCGCTATCCCTCTAGCAGTGCGCTTTCCTGGTCTAGTGGTGCATGCACGTGCAGCGGCCGCATCCCCGCTATCCCTCTAGCAGTGCGCTTTCCTGGTCCAGTGGTGCATGCGCGTGCAGCAGTCGCATCCCCGCTATCCCTCTAGCAGTGCGCTTTCCTGGTCCAGTGGTGCATGCACGTGCAGCAGCCGCATCCCCGCTATCCCTCTAGAAGTGCGCTTTCCAGGTCCAGTGGTGCATGCCTGTGCAGCGGCCGCATCCCCGCTATCCCTCTAGCAGTGCGCTTTCCTGGTCCAGTGGTGCATGCACGTGCAGCAGTCGCATCCCCGCTATCCCTCTAGCAGTGCGCTTTCCTGGTCCAGTGGTGCATGCACGTGCAGCAGCCGCATCCCCGCTATCCCTCTAGAAGTGCGCTTTCCAGGTCCAGTGGTGCATGCCCGTGCAGCGGCCGCATCCCCGCTATTCCTCTAGCAGTGCGCTTTCCTGGTCCAGTGGTGCATGCACGTGCAGCAGTCGCATCCCCGCTATCCCTCTAGCAGTGCGCTTTCCTGGTCCAGTGGTGCATGCACGTGCAGCAGCCGCATCCCCGCTATCCCTCTAGAAGTGCGCTTTCCAGGTCCAGTGGTGCATGCGCATGCAGCGGCCGCATCCCTGCTATCCCTCTAGCAGTGCGCTTTCCTGGTCTAGTGGTGCATGCACGTGCAGCGGCCGCATCCCCGCTATCCCTCTAGCAGTGCGCTTTCCTGGTCCAGTGGTGCATGCGCGTGCAGCAGTCACATCCCCACTATCCCTCTAGCAGTGCGCTTTCCTGGTCCAGTGGTGCATGCACGTGCAGCAGCCGCATCCCCGCTATCCCTCTAGAAGTGCGCTTTCCAGGTCCAGTGGTGCATGCCCGTGCAGCGGCCGCATCCCCGCTATCCCTCTAGCAGTGCGCTTTCCTGGTCCAGTGGTGCATGCACGTGCAGCAGTCGCATCCCCGCTATCCCTCTAGCAGTGCGCTTTCCTGGTCCAGTGGTGCATGCACGTGCAGCAGCCGCATCCCCGCTATCCCTCTAAAAGTGCGCTTTCCAGGTCCAGTGGTGCATGCCCGTGCAGCGGCCGCATCCCCGCTATCCCTCTAGCAGTGCGCTTTCCTGGTCCAGTGGTGCATGCACGTGCAGCAGTCGCATCCCCGCTATCCCTCTAGCAGTGCGCTTTCCTGGTCCAGTGGTGCATGCACGTGCAGCAGCCGCATCCCCGCTATCCCTCTAGAAGTGCGCTTTCCAGGTCCAGTGGTGCATGCGCATGCAGCGGCCGCATCCCCGCTATCCCTCTAGCAGTGCGCTTTCCTGGTCTAGTGGTGCATGCACGTGCAGCGGCCGCATCCCCGCTATCCCTCTAGCAGTGCGCTTTCCAGGTCCAGTGGTGCATGCACGTGCAGCAGCCGCATCCCCGCTATCCCTCTAGCAGTGCGCTTTCCTGGTCCAGTGGTGCATGCACGTGCAGCAGCCGCATCCCCGCTATCCCTCTAGCAGTGCGCTTTCCTGGTGCAGTGGTGCATGCACGTGACACAGCCGCATCCCCGCTATCCCTCTAGCAGTGCGCTTTCCTGGTCCAGTGGTGCATGCACGTGACACAGCCGCATCCCCGCTATCCCTCTAGCAGTGCGCTTTCCTGGTGCAGTAGTGCATGCACGTGCAGCGGCTGTATCCCCGCTATCCCTCTAGCAGTGCGCTTTCCTAGCCCAGTGGTGCATGCCCATGCAGCGGCCGCATCCCCGCTATCCCTCTAGCAGTGCGCTTTCCTGGTCCAGTGGTGCATGCCCGTGCAGCGACCGCATCCCCGCTATCCCTCTAGCAGTGCACTTTCCTGGTCTAGTGGTGCATGCAGGTGCAGCGGCCGCATCCCCGCTATCCCTCTAGCAGTGCGCTTTCCTGGTCCAGTGGTGCATGCACGTGCAGCAGCCGCATCCCCGCTATCCCTCTAGCAGTGCGCTTTCCTGGTCCAGTGGTGCATGCACGTGACACAGCCGCATCCCCGCTATCCCTCTAGCAGTGCGCTTTCCTGGTCCAGTGGTGCATGCACGTGCAGCAGTCGCATCCCTGCTATCCCTCTAGCAGTGCCCTTTCCTGGTCCAGTGGTGCATGCACGTGCAGCGGCTGTATCCCCGCTATCCCTCTAGCAGTGCGCTTTCCTGGTCCAGTGGTGCACGCACGTGCAGCGGCCGCATCCCCGCTATCCCTCTAGCAGTGCGCTTTCCTGGTCCAGTGGTGCATGCACGTGCAGCAGCCGCATCCCCGCTATCCCTCTAGCAGTGCGCTTTCCTGGTCCAGTGGTGCATGCACGTGCAGCAGCCGCATCCCCGCTATCCCTCTAGCAGTGCGCTTTCCTAGCCCAGTGGTGCATGCCCGTGCAGCGGCCGCATCCCCGCTATCCCTCTAGCAGTGCGCTTTCCTGGTGCAGTGGTGCATGCACGTGACACAGCCGCATCCCCGCTATCCCTCTAGCAGTGCGCTTTCCTGGTCCAGTGGTGCATGCACGTGCAGCAGCCGCATCCCCGCTATCCCTCTAGCAGTGCGCTTTCCTGGTCCAGTGGTGCATGCACGTGACACAGCCGCATCCCCGCTATCCCTCTAGCAGTGCGCTTTCCTGGTCCAGTGGTGCATGCACGTGCAGCAGTCGCATCCCTGCTATCCCTCTAGCAGTGCACTTTCCTGGTCTAGTGGTGCATGCAGGTGCAGCGGCCGCATCCCCGCTATCCCTCTAGCAGTGCGCTTTCCTGGTGAAGTGGTGCATGCACGTGACACAGCCGCATCCCCGCTATCCCTCTAGCAGTGCGCTTTCCTGGTCCAGTGGTGCATGCACGTGCAGCAGCCGCATCCCCGCTATCCCTCTAGCAGTGCGCTTTCCTGGTCCAGTGGTGCATGCACGTGACACAGCCGCATCCCCGCTATCCCTCTAGCAGTGCGCTTTCCTGGTCCAGTGGTGCATGCACGTGCAGCAGCCACATCCCCGCTATCCCTCTAGCAGTGCGCTTTCCTGGTCCAGTGGTGCATGCACGTGCAGCAGCCGCATCCCCGCTATCCCTCTAGCAGTGCGCTTTCCTGGTCCAGTGGTGCATGCACGTGCAGCGGCCGCATCCCTGCTATCCCTCTAGCAGTGCGCTTTCCTGGTCTAGTGGTGCATGCACGTGCAGCGGCCGCATCCCCGCTATCCCTCTAGCAGTGCGCTTTCCTGGTCCAGTGGTGCATGCACGTGCAGCAGCCGCATCCCCGCTATCCCTCTAGCAGTGCGCTTTCCTAGCCCAGTGGTGCATGCCCGTGCAGCGGCCGCATCCCCGCTATCCCTCTAGCAGTGCACTTTCCTGGTCTAGTGGTGCATGCGCATGCAGCGGCTGCATCTCCGCTATCCCTCTAGCAGTGCACCTTCCTGGTCTAGTGGTGCATGCGCATGCAGCGGCTGCATCCCCGCTATCCCTCTAGCAGTGCACTTTCCTGGTCTAGTGGTGCATGCACGTGCAGCGGCCGCATCCCCGCTATCCCTCTAGCAGTGTGCTTTCCTGGTCCAGTGGTGCATGCCCGTGCAGCGGCCGCATCCCCGCTATCCCTCTAGCAGTGCGCTTTCCTGGTCCAGTGGTGCATGCACGTGCAGCAGTCGCATCCCTGCTATCCCTCTAGCAGTGCGCTTTCCTGGTCCAGTGGTGCATGCACGTGCAGCAGCCGCATCCCTGCTATCCCTCTAGAAGTGCGCTTTCCAGGTCCAGTGGTGCATGCCCGTGCAGCGGCCGCATCCCCGCTATCCCTCTAGCAGTGCGCTTTCCTGGTCCAGTGGTGCATGCACGTGCAGCAGTCGCATCCCCGCTATCCCTCTAGCAGTGCGCTTTCCTGGTCCAGTGGTGCATGCACGTGCAGCAGCCGCATCCCCGCTATCCCTCTAGAAGTGCGCTTTCCAGGTCCAGTGGTGCATGCGCATGCAGCGGCCGCATCCCTGCTATCCCTCTAGCAGTGCGCTTTCCTGGTCTAGTGGTGCATGCACGTGCAGCGGCCGCATCCCCGCTATCCCTCTAGCAGTGCGCTTTCCTGGTCCAGTGGTGCATGCACGTGCAGCAGCCGCATCCCCGCTATCCCTCTAGAAGTGCGCTTTCCAGGTCCAGTGGTGCATGCCCGTGCAGCGGCCGCATCCCCGCTATCCCTCTAGCAGTGCGCTTTCCTGGTCCAGTGGTGCATGCACGTGCAGCAGTCGCATCCCCGCTATCCCTCTAGCAGTGCGCTTTCCTGGTCCAGTGGTGCATGCACGTGCAGCAGCCGCATCCCCGCTATCCCTCTAGAAGTGCGCTTTCCAGGTCCAGTGGTGCATGCCCGTGCAGCGGCCGCATCCCCGCTATCCCTCTAGCAGTGCGCTTTCCTGGTCCAGTGGTGCATGCACGTGCAGCAGTCGCATCCCCGCTATCCCTCTAGCAGTGCGCTTTCCTGGTCCAGTGGTGCATGCACGTGCAGCAGCCGCATCCCCGCTATCCCTCTAGAAGTGCGCTTTCCAGGTCCAGTGGTGCATGCGCATGCAGCGGCCGCATCCCCGCTATCCCTCTAGCAGTGCGCTTTCCTGGTCTAGTGGTGCATGCACGTGCAGCGGCCGCATCCCCGCTATCCCTCTAGCAGTGCGCTTTCCAGGTCCAGTGGTGCATGCACGTGCAGCAGCCGCATCCCCGCTATCCCTCTAGCAGTGCGCTTTCCTGGTCCAGTGGTGCATGCACGTGCAGCAGCCGCATCCCCGCTATCCCTCTAGCAGTGCGCTTTCCTGGTGCAGTGGTGCATGCACGTGACACAGCCGCATCCCCGCTATCCCTCTAGCAGTGCACTTTCCTGGTCCAGTGGTGCATGCACGTGACACAGCCGCATCCCCGCTATCCCTCTAGCAGTGCGCTTTCCTGGTGCAGTAGTGCATGCACGTGCAGCGGCTGTATCCCCGCTATCCCTCTAGCAGTGCGCTTTCCTAGCCCAGTGGTGCATGCCCATGCAGCGGCCGCATCCCCGCTATCCCTCTAGCAGTGCGCTTTCCTGGTCCAGTGGTGCATGCCCGTGCAGCGACCGCATCCCCGCTATCCCTCTAGCAGTGCACTTTCCTGGTCTAGTGGTGCATGCAGGTGCAGCGGCCGCATCCCCGCTATCCCTCTAGCAGTGCGCTTTCCTGGTCCAGTGGTGCATGCACGTGCAGCAGCCGCATCCCCGCTATCCCTCTAGCAGTGCGCTTTCCTGGTCCAGTGGTGCATGCACGTGACACAGCCGCATCCCCGCTATCCCTCTAGCAGTGCGCTTTCCTGGTCCAGTGGTGCATGCACGTGCAGCAGTCGCATCCCTGCTATCCCTCTAGCAGTGCGCTTTCCTGGTCCAGTGGTGCATGCACGTGCAGCGGCTGTATCCCCGCTATCCCTCTAGCAGTGCGCTTTCCTGGTCCAGTGGTGCACGCACGTGCAGCGGCCGCATCCCCGCTATCCCTCTAGCAGTGCGCTTTCCTGGTCCAGTGGTGCATGCACGTGCAGCAGCCGCATCCCCGCTATCCCTCTAGCAGTGCGCTTTCCTGGTCCAGTGGTGCATGCACGTGCAGCAGCCGCATCCCCGCTATCCCTCTAGCAGTGCGCTTTCCTAGCCCAGTGGTGCATGCCCGTGCAGCGGCCGCATCCCCGCTATCCCTCTAGCAGTGCGCTTTCCTGGTGCAGTGGTGCATGCACGTGACACAGCCGCATCCCCGCTATCCCTCTAGCAGTGCGCTTTCCTGGTCCAGTGGTGCATGCACGTGCAGCAGCCGCATCCCCGCTATCCCTCTAGCAGTGCGCTTTCCTAGCCCAGTGGTGCATGCCCGTGCAGCGGCCGCATCCCCGCTATCCCTCTAGCAGTGCGCTTTCCTGGTCCAGTGGTGCATGCACGTGCAGCAGTCGCATCCCTGCTATCCCTCTAGCAGTGCACTTTCCTGGTCTAGTGGTGCATGCAGGTGCAGCGGCCGCATCCCCGCTATCCCTCTAGCAGTGCGCTTTCCTGGTGAAGTGGTGCATGCACGTGACACAGCCGCATCCCCGCTATCCCTCTAGCAGTGCGCTTTCCTGGTCCAGTGGTGCATGCACGTGCAGCAGCCGCATCCCCGCTATCCCTCTAGCAGTGCGCTTTCCTGGTCCAGTGGTGCATGCACGTGACACAGCCGCATCCCCGCTATCCCTCTAGCAGTGCGCTTTCCTGGTCCAGTGGTGCATGCACGTGCAGCAGCCACATCCCCGCTATCCCTCTAGCAGTGCGCTTTCCTGGTCCAGTGGTGCATGCACGTGCAGCAGTTGTATCCCCGCTATCCCTCTAGCAGTGCGCTTTCCTGGTCCAGTGGTGCATGCACGTGCAGCGACCACATCCCCGCTATCCCTCTAGCAGTGCGCTTTCCTGGTCCAGTGGTGCATGCATGTGCAGCGGCCACATCCCCGCTATCCCTCTAGCAGTGCGCTTTCCTAGTCCAGTGGTGCATGCACGTGCAGCGGCCACATCCCGGCTATCCCTCTAGCAGTGCGGTTTCCTGGTCCAGTGGTGCATGCATGTGCAGCGGCCACATCCCCGCTATCCCTCTAGCAGTGCGCTTTCCTGGTCCAGTGGTGCATGCACGTGCAGGGGCCGCATCCCCGCTATCCCTCTAGCAGTGCGCTTTCCTAGTCCAGTGGTGCATGCACGTGCAGCGGCCACATCCCGGCTATCCCTCTAGCAGTGCGCTTTCCTGGTCCAGTGGTGCATGCACGTGCAGCAGTTGTATCCCCGCTATCCCTCTAGCGGTGCGCTTTCCTGGTCCAGTGGTGCATGCACGTGCAGCGGCCACATCCCCGCTATCCCTCTAGCAGTGCGCTTTCCTGGTCCAGTGGTGCATGCATGTGCAGCAGCCGCATCCCCGCTATCCCTCTAGCAGTGCGCTTTCCTGGTCCAGTGGTGCACGCACATGCAGCGGCTGTATCCCTGCTATCCCTCTAGCAGTGCGCCTTCCATGTCCAGTGGTGCATGCACGTGCAGCGGCCACATCCCCGCTATCCCTCTAGCAGTGCGCTTTCCTGGTCCAGTGGTGCATGCACGTGCAGCGGCCACATCCTCGCTATCCCTCTAGCAGTGCGCTTTCCTGGTCCAGTGGTGCATGCACGTGCAGCGACTGTATCCCCGCTATCCCTCTAGCAGTGCGCTTTCCTGGTCCAGTGGTGCATGCACGTGCAGCGACTGTATCCCTGCTATCCCTCTAGCAGTGCGCTTTCCTGGTCCAGTGGTGCATGCACGTGACACAGCCGCATCCCCGCTATCCCTCTAGCAGTGCGCTTTCCTGGTGCAATAGTGCATGCACGTGCAGCGGCTGTATCCCCGCTATCCCTCTAGCAGTGCGCTTTCCTGGTCCAGTGGTGCATGCACGTGCAGCGGCCACATCCCCGCTATCCCTCAAGCAGTGCGCTTTCCTGGTCCAGTGGTGCATGCACGTGCAGCAGTTGTATCCCTGCTATCCCTCTAGCAGTGCGCTTTCCTGGTCCAGTGGTGCATGCACGTGCAGCAGGCGCATCCCTGCTATCCCTCAAGCAGTGCGCTTTCCTGGTCCAGTGGTGCATGCGCGTGCAGCAGCCGCATCCCCGCTATCCCTCTAGCAGTGCGCTTTCCTAGCCCAGTGGTGCATGCACCTGCAGCGACCGCATCCCCGCTATCCCTCTAGCAGTGCGCTTTCCTGGTCCAGTGGTGCATGCACGTGCAGCAGGCGCATCCCTGCTATCCCTCTAGCAGTGCGCTTTCCTTGTCCAGTGGTGCATGCGCGTGCAGCAGCCGCATCCCCGCTATCCCTCTAGCAGTGCGCTTTCCTGGTCCAGTGGTGCATGCACGTGCAGCAGCCGCATCCCTGCTATCCCTCTAGCAGTGCGCTTTCCTAGCCCAGTGGTGCATGCACGTGCAGCGACTGCATCCCCTCTACCCCTCTAGCAGTGCGCTTTCCTGGCCCAGTGGTGCATGCATGTGCAGCGACTGCATCCTCTCTACCCCTCTAGCAGTGCGCTTTCCTGGTCCAGTGGTGCATGCGCGTGCAGCAGCTGCATCCCCGCTATCCCTCTAGCAGTGCGGTTTCCTGGCCCAGTGGTGCATGCCCGTGCAGCAGCCGCATCCCCGCTATCCCTCTAGCAGTGCGCTTTCCTGGTCCAGTGGTGCATGCACGTGCAGCGGCCGCATCCCCGCTATCCCTCTAGCAGTGCGCTTTCCTGGTCCAGTGGTGCATGCCCGTGCAGCGGCCGCATCCCAGCTATCCCTCTAGCAGTGCGCTTTCCTGGTCCAGTGGTGCATGCCCGTGCAGCGGCCGCATCCCAGCTATCCCTCTAGCAGTGCGCTTTCCTGGTCCAGTGGTGCATGCCCGTGCAGCGGCCACATCCCAGCTATCCCTCTAGCAGTGCGCTTTCCTGGTCCAGTGGTGCATGCACGTGCAGCGGCCGCATCCCTGCTATCCCTCTAGCAGTATGCTTTCCTGGTCCAGTGGTGCATGCGCGTGCAGCAGTCGCATCCCCGCTATCCCTCTAGCAGTGCATTTTCCTGGTCCAGTGGTGCATGCACGTGCAGCGGCTGCATCCCCGCTATCCCTCTAGCAGTGCGCTTTCCTGGTCCAGTGGTGCATGCACGTGCAGCGGCCGCATCCCTGCTATCCCTCTAGCAGTGCGCTTTCCTGGTCCAGTGGTGCACGCACGTGCAGCGGCCACATCCCCGCTATCCCTCTAGCAGTGCGCTTTCCTGGTCCAGTGGTGCATGCACGTGCAGCGGCTGCATCCCCGCTATCCCTCTAGCAGTGCACTTTCCTGGTCCAGTGGTGCATGCACGTGCAGCAGTCGCATCCCTGCTATCCCTCTAGCAGTGCGCTTTCCTGGTCCAGTGGTGCATTCGCGTGCAGCAGCCGCATCCCCGCTATCCCTCTAGCAGTGCACTTTCCTGGTCCAGTGGTGCACGCACGTGCAGCGGCCGCATCCCCGCTATCCCTCTAGCAGTGCGCTTTCCTAGCCCAGTGGTGCATGCACGTGCAGCGGCTGCATCCCCGCTATCCCTCTAGCAGTGCGCTTTCCTGGTCCAGTGGTGCATGCACGTGCAGCGGCCGCATCCCCGCTATCCCTCTAGCAGTGCGCTTTCCTGGTCCAGTGGTGCATGCACTAGACACAGCCGCATCCCCGCTATCCCTCTAGCAGTGCGCTTTCCTGGTCCAGTGGTGCATGGACATGCAGCGGCCGCATCCCCGCTATCCCTCTAGCAGTGCGCTTTCCTGGTCCAGTGGTGCATGCCCGTGCAGCAGCCGCATCCCCGCTATCCCTCTAGCAGTGCGCTTTCCTGGTCCAGTGGTGCATGCACGTGCAGCGGCCGCATCCCCGCTATCCCTCTAGCAGTGCGCTTTCCTGGTCCAGTGGTGCATGCGCGTGCAGCGGTCGCATCCCCGCTATCCCTCTAGCAGTGCACTTTCCTGGTCCAGTGGTGCACGCACGTGCAGCGGCCGCAACCCCGCTATCCCTCTAGCAGTGCGCTTTCCTGTTCCAGTGATGCATGCGCGTGCAGCGGTCGCATCCCCGCTATCCCTCTAGCAGTGCACTTTCCTGGTCCAGTGGTGCACGCACCTACAACGGCCGCATCCCCGCTATCCCTCTAGCAGTGCCCTTTCCTGGTCCAGTGGTGCATGCACTAGACGCAGCCGCATCCCCGCTATCCCTCTAGCAGTGCGCTTTCCTGGTCCAGTGGTGCATGCACGTGCAGCAGCCGCATCCCCACTATCCCCATACCTCCCAACTTTTGTATATGTGAAAGCGGGACAAGCCCCGCCACCGACCACGCCCCCGACCCCACCCCCACCACGCCCACGACCCCACCCCCACCACGCCCTGACCACACCTCCTGTCACGCCCTCCAGCAATGTCGGCTGCCTTCACCCCTGCATGGAAGCCTGCGTAAGTCTTTTAAATCCCCAACCCAGCCCCCCGCGCCCGCCCCCTGCGCGCACACCCGCTCGCCGGCCGATGTTAATTTAGAAGGAGCCGGCGTCATTGCGGCCCTGGACACACCGCAACGGCGCAGGCTGTCCCGGGACATTTCTTAATGGTCCGGGACCGCGGGATTTCCTGCAAAAATCAGGACAATCCCGGGAAAATCGGGACAGTTGGGAGGCATGCTATCCCTCTAGCAGTGTGCTTTCCTGGTCCAGTGGTGCATGCGCATGCAGCAGCCGCATCCCCGCTATCCCTCTAGCAGTGCGCTTTCCTGGTCCAGTGGTGCACGCACGTGCAGCGGCCGCATCCCTGCTATCCCTATAGCAGTACGCTTTCCTGGTCCAGTGGTGCATGCGCATGCAGCAGCCGCATCCCCGCTATCCCTCTAGCAGTGCGCTTTCCTGGTCCAGTGGTGCACGCACGTGCAGCGGCCGCATCCCTGCTATCCCTCTAGCAGTGCGCTTTCCTGGTCCAGTGGTGCATGCACGTGCAGCAGCCGCATCCCCGCTATCCCTCTAGCAGTGTGCTTTCCTGGTCCAGTGGTGCATGCGCGTGCAGCAGTCGCATCCCCGCTATCCCTCTAGAAGTGCACTTTCCTGGTCCAGTGGTGCACGCACGTGCAGCGGCCGCATCCCCGCTATCCCTCTAGCAGTGCACTTTCCTGGACCAGTGGTGCATGCGCGTGCAGCAGTCGCATCCCCGCTATCCCTCTAGCAGTGCGCCTTCCATGTCCAGTGGTGCATGCATGTGCAGCGGCCACATCCCCGCTATCCCTCTAGCAGTGCACTTTCCTGGTCCAGTGGTGCATGCACGTGCAGCGGCTGCATCCCCGCTATCCCTCTAGCAGTGCACTTTCCTGGTCCAGTGGTGCATGCACGTGCAGCGGCCGCATCCCTGCTATCCCTATAGCAGTGCGCTTTCCTGGTCCAGTAGTGCATGCACGTGCAGCGGGCGCATCCCCGCTATCCCTCTAGCAGTGCACTTTCCTGGTCCAGTGGTGCATGCACGTGCAGCGGCTGCATCCCCGCTATCCCTCTAGCAGTGCACTTTCCTGGTCCAGTGGTGCATGCACGTGCAGCAGCCGCATCCCTGCTATCCCTATAGCAGTGCGCTTTCCTGGTCCAGTAGTGCATGCACGTGCAGCGGCCGCATCCCCGCTATCCCTCTAGCAGTGCACTTTCCTGGTCCAGTGGTGCACGCACATGCAGCGGCCACATCCCCGCTATCCCTCTAGCAGTGCACTTTCCTGGTCCAGTGGTGCATGCATGTGCAGCGGCTACATCCCCGCTATCCCTCTAGCAGTGCACTTTCCTGGTCCAGTGATGCATGCGCGTGCAGCAGTCGCATCCCCGCTATCCCTCTAGCAGTGCGCCTTCCATGTCCAGTGGTGCATGCACGTGCAGCAGCCGCATCCCTGCTATCCCTCTAGCAGTGCGCTTTCCTGGTCCAGTGGTGCATGCACGTGCAGCAGGCGCATCCCTGCTATCCCTCAAGCAGTGCGCTTTCCTGGTCCAGTGGTGCATGCACGTGCAGCAGCCGCATCCCCACTATCCCTCTAGCAGTGCGCCTTCCATGTCCAGTGGTGCATGCACGTGCAGCAGACGCATCCCTGCTATCCCTCTAGCAGTGCGCTTTCCTGGTCCAGTGGTGCATGCACGTGCAGCAGTCGCATCCCCGCTATCCCTCTAGCAGTGCGCTTTCCTGGTCCAGTGGTGCATGCACGTGCAGCAGACGCATCCCTGCTATCCCTCTAGCAGTGCACTTTCCTGGTCCAGTGGTGCACGCACGTGCAGCGGCCACATCCCCGCTATCCCTCTAGCAGTGCACTTTCCTGGACCAGTGGTGCATGCGCGTGCAGCAGTCGCATCCCCGCTATCCCTCTAGCAGTGCGCCTTCCATGTCCAGTGGTGCATGCATGTGCAGCAGCCACATCCCCGCTATCTCTCTAGCAGTGCACTTTCCTGGTCCAGTGGTGCATGCACGTGCAGCGGCTGCATCCCCGCTATCCCTCTAGCAGTGCACTTTCCTGGTCCAGTGGTGCATGCACGTGCAGCGGCCGCATCCCTGCTATCCCTATAGCAGTGCGCTTTCCTGGTCCAGTAGTGCATGCACGTGCAGCGGGCGCATCCCCGCTATCCCTCTAGCAGTGCACTTTCCTGGTCCAGTGGTGCATGCACGTGCAGCGGCCGCATCCCTGCTATCCCTATAGCAGTGCGCTTTCCTGGTCCAGTAGTGCATGCACGTGCAGCAGACGCATCCCTGCTATCCCTCTAGCAGTGCGCTTTCCTGGTCCAGTGGTGCATGCACGTGCAGCAGACGCATCCCTGCTATCCCTCTAGCAGTGCGCTTTCCTGGTCCAGTGGTGCATGCACGTGCAGCAGGCGCATCCCTGCTATCCCTCAAGCAGTGCGCTTTCCTGGTCCAGTGGTGCATGCACGTGCAGCAGCCGCATCCCCACTATCCCTCTAGCAGTGCGCCTTCCATGTCCAGTGGTGCATGCACGTGCAGCAGACGCATCCCTGCTATCCCTCTAGCAGTGCGCTTTCCTGGTCCAGTGGTGCATGCACGTGCAGCAGGCGCATCCCTGCTATCCCTCAAGCAGTGCGCTTTCCTGGTCCAGTGGTGCATGCACGTGCAGCAGCCGCATCCCCACTATCCCTCTAGCAGTGCGCCTTCCATGTCCAGTGGTGCATGCACGTGCAGCAGACGCATCCCTGCTATCCCTCTAGCAGTGCGCTTTCCTGGTCCAGTGGTGCATGCACGCGCAGCAGGCACATCCCCGCTATCCCTCTAGCAGTGCGCTTTCCTGGCCCAGTGGTGCATACACTTGCAGTGGCTGCACCCCGCTATCCCTCTAGCAGTGCGCTTTCCTAGCCCAGTGGTGCATGCACGTGCAGCAGCCGCATCCCCGCTATCCCTCTAGCAGTGCGCTTTCCTGGTCCAGTGGTGCATGCACGTGCAGCGGCCGCATCCTTGTTATCCCTCTAGCAGTGCGCTTTCCTGGTCCAGTGGTGCATGCCCGTGCAGCAGTCGTATTCCTGCTATCCCTCTAGCAGTGCGCTTTCCTGGTCCAGTGGTGCATGCCCGTGCAGCAGTCGTATCCCCGCTATCCCTCTAGCAGTGCGCTTTCCTGGTCCAATGGTGCATGCACGTTCAGCGGCTGAATCCCCGCTATCCCTCTAGCAGTGCGCTTTCCTGGTCCAGTGGTGCATGCGCGTGCAGCAGCCGCATCCCCGCTATCCCTCTAGCAGTGCGCTTTCCTGGTCCAGTGGTGCATGCCCGTGCAGCGGCCGCATCCCCGCTATCCCTCTAGCAGTGCGCTTTCCTGGTCCAGTGGTGCATGCACGTGCAGAGGCCGCATCCCTGCTATCCCTCTAGCAGTGCGCTTTCCTGGTCCAGTGGTGCATGCGCGTGCAACAGCCGCATCCCCGCTATCCCTCTAGCAGTGCGCTTTCCTGGTCCAGTGGTGCATGCATGTGCAGCAGCCGCATCCCTGCTATCCCTCTAGCAGTGCATCCCTCTAGCACGTGCAGCGGCCGCATCCTTGTTATCCCTCTAGCAGTGCGCTTTCCTGGTCCAGTGGTGCATGCCCGTGCAGCAGTCGTATCCCTGCTATCCCTCTAGCAGTGCGCTTTCCTAGCCCAGTGGTGCATGCACGTGCAGCGGCCGCATCCCCGCTATCCCTCTAGCAGTGCGCTTTCCTGGTCCAATGGTGCATGCACGTTCAGCGGCTGTATCCCCGCTATCCCTCTAGCAGTGCGCTTTCCTGGTGCAGTGGTGCATGCACGTGCAGCGGCCACATCCCCGCTATCCCTCTAGCAGTGTGCTTTCCTGGTCCAGTGGTGCACACACGTGCAGCAGCCGCATCCCCGCTATCCCTCTAGCAGTGCGCTTTCCTGGTCCAATGGTGCATGCACGTTCAGCGGCTGTATCCCCGCTGTCCCTCTAGCAGTGTGCTTTCCTGGTCCAGTGGTGCACGCACGTGCAACAGCCGCATCCCCGCTATCCCTCTAGCAGTGCGCTTTCCTAGCCCAGTGGTGCATGCACGTGCAGCAGCTACATCCCCGCTATCCCTCTAGCAGTGCGCTTTCTTGGTCCAGTGGTGCATGCCTGTGCAGCGGCCGCATCCCCGCTATCCCTCTAGCAGTGCGCTTTCCTGGTCCAGTGGTGCATGCACGTGCAGAGGCCGCATCCCTGCTATCCCTCTAGCAGTGCGCTTTCCTGGTCCAGTGGTGCATGCACGTGCAGCGGCCGCATCCCCGCTATCCCTCTAGCAGTGCGCTTTCCTGGTCCAGTGGTGCATGCATGTGCAGCGGCCACAACCCTGCTATTCCTCTAGCAGTGCGCTTTCCTGGTCCAGTGGTGCATGCGCGTGCAACAGCCGCATCCCCGCTATCCCTCTAGCAGTGCGCTTTCCTGGTCCAGTGGTGCATGCATGTGCAGCGGCCGCATCCCCGCTATCCCTCTAGCAGTGCGCTTTCCTGGTCCAGTGGTGCATGCGCATGCAGTGGTCGCATCCCCGCTATCCCTCTAGCAGTGCGCTTTCCAGGTCCAGTGGTGCATGCATGTGCAGCGGCCACAACCCTGCTATTCCTCTAGCAGTGCGCTTTCCTGGTCCAGTGGTGCATGCATGTGCAGCGGCCGCATCCCCGCTATCCCTCTAGCAGTGCGCTTTCCTGGTCCAGTGGTGCATGCGCATGCAGTGGTCGCATCCCCGCTATCCCTCTAGCAGTGCGCTTTCCTGGTCCAGTGGTGCATGCATGTGCAGCGGCCGCATCCCCGCTATCCCTCTAGCAGTGCGCTTTCCTGGTCCAGTGGTGCATGCGCATGCAGTGGTCGCATCCCCGCTATCCCTCTAGCAGTGCGCTTTCCTGGTCCAGTGGTGCATGCGCATGCAGTGGCTGCATCCACGCTATCACTGTAGCAGTGCGCTTTCCTGGTCCAGTGGTGCATGCGCATGCAGTGGTCGCATCCCCACTATCCCTCTAGCAGTGCGCTTTCCTGGTCCAGTGGTGCATGCGCATGCAGTGGCCGCATCCCCGCTATCCCTCTAGCAGTGCACTTTCTTTGTCCAGTGGTGCATGCACGTGCAGCGGCTGTATCCCCGCTATTCCTCTAGCAGTGCGCTTTCCTGGTCCAGTGGTGCATGCGCATGCAGTGGTCGCATCCCCGCTATCCCTCTAGCAGTGCGCTTTCCTGGTCCAGTGGTGCACGAGCATGCAGTGGCTGCATCCCCGCTATCCCTCTAGCAGTGCGCTTTTCTGGTCCAGTGGTGCATGCGCATGGAGTGGTCGCATCCCCGCTATCCCTCTAGCAGTGCGCTTTCTTTGTCCAGTGGTGCATGCACGTGCAGCGGCCACATCCCCGCTATCCCTCTAGCAGTGCGCTTTCCTGGTCCAGTGGTGCATGCGCATGCAGTGGTCGCATCCCCGCTATCCCTCTAGCAGTGCGCTTTCCTGGTCCAGTGGTGCATGCGCATGCAGCGGCCGCATCCACGCTATCCCTCTAGCAGTGCGCTTTCCTGGTCCAGTGGTGCATGCGCATGCAGTGGCTGCATCCACGCTATCCCTCTAGCAGTGCGCTTTCCTGGTCCAGTGGTGCATGCGCATGCAGTGGTCGCATCCCCGCTATCCCTCTAGCAGTGCGCTTTCCTGGTCCAGTGGTGCATGCGCATGCAGTGGTCGCATCCCCGCTATCCCTCTAGCAGTGCGCTTTCCTGGTCCAGTGGTGCATGCGCGTGCATCAGCCGCATCCCCGCTATCCCTCTAGCAGTGCGCTTTCCTGGTCCAGTGGTGCATGCGCGTGCATCAGCCGCATCCCCGCTATCCCTCTAGCAGTGCGCTTTCCTGGTCCAGTGGTGCATGCACGTGCAGCGACCGCATACCCACTATCCCTCTAGCAGTGCGCTTTCCTGGTCCAGTGATGCATGCACGTGCAGCGGCCGCATACCCACTATCCCTCTAGCAGTGCGCTTTCCTGGTCCAGTGATGCATGCACGTGCAGCGGCCGCATACCCGCTATCCCTCTAGCAGTGCGCTTTCCTGGTCCAGTGGTGCATGCGCGTGCAGCGGCCGCATACCCGCTATCCCTCTAGCCGTGCGCTTTCCTGGTCGAGTGGTGCATGCGCATGGAGTGGTCGCATCCCCGCTATCCCTCTAGTAGTGCGCTTTCCTGGTCCAGTGGTGCATGCACGTGCAGCAGTCGCATCCACGCTATCCCTCTAGTAGTGCGCTTTCCTGGTCCAGTGGTGCATGCGCATGCAGCGGCCGCATCCACGCTATCCCTCTAGCAGTGCGCTTTCCTGGTCCAGTGGTGCATGCGCATGCAGTGGCTGCATCCACGCTATCCCTCTAGCAGTGCGCTTTCCTGGTCCCGTTGTGCATGCGAATGCAGTGGTCGCATCCCCGCTATCCCTCTAGCAGTGTGCTTTCCTGGTCCAGTGGTGCATGCGCATGCAGTGGTCGCATCCCCGCTATCCCTCTAGCAGTGCGCTTTCCTGGTCCAGTGGTGCATGCGCGTGCATCAGCCGCATCCCCGCTATGCCTCTAGAAGTGCGCTTTCCTGGTCCAGTGGTGCATGCACGTGCAGCGGCCACATCCCCGCTATCCCTCTAGCAGTGCGCTTTCCTGGTACAGTGGTGCATGCGCATGCAGTGGCTGCATCCCCGCTATCCCGCTAGCAGTGCGCTTGCCCGCGCCAGGCATTTGTGAAGGGCCGGTGCATGCACGCTCCCTGTTAGAGGGAAGCGGGGGATGCAGCTGCCAGTGCGCCCGGAGCCGCTCGTCTTAGATGCGCAGATCCGAGCGCGCTGATTGGACGAGAGGCTGCGCATGCACTGTAGGAACGGGGAAGGGTGAGTGAAATTGGACAACCTGGGGACTTTCACGCAGTGGGGCATCCGCTGATCGGGGTGCCCCGGGGGGCAAGAAACAAAACTTCGGATAGTCAAAATCCTGGGTTTTGTTCCACTTCAAAGGGATTGTTTGCCCAAATCAAAGAAAGGAACTCACCATTTTCTCCCACGCAGCTGATTGGTCGGTAATCGGCAACTCACCATGGATGGCAGCACCCTAAATCCAGCCACTGACACTTCTATGTCGGCTCCCGCCCCCTACGCCATCAGTCGCTGCCTCACCCTCTGCATTGAATACAATGGAGGGGGCGTGTCAAGGTCTTTGTCACATTGTAGTGAATGGAGAGGGCGTGGCCTCGCCATGATCCTGACAAGGTGACTGACTGCAACGGGATGTGATCCAGATATCGCGTGAGTTGCTGATTGCAGCAGTTATACTGATCAGATGCAGGGGACAAAAGGTGAGTACGATTTTTTATTTGTGTGGTCAATTCCTTTTAATTTTGGTATGGCAGCGCTTGACTGCTTCATGATCTGATTCCGATTCGGGTGATGAATCAATACTAACCAGTAATAAATTAAAGAAGCTGCCTGCCCTGGCAGTGTGGGAGAGGCCTGTCTGGGGCCCGGCAGTAAGTGACACTGGGGACCCACCCAATATTTAAATGCCGCCATTATATTATAATAATATTATAATATAATGACATATAATAATATATAATATAATAATAATATATAATAATATATAATATAATAATAATATAATAATAATATATAATATAATAATAATATATAATAATATATAATATAATAATAATATATAATAATATAATAATATATAATATAATAATAATATATAATATAATAATAATATAATAATAATATATAATAATATAATAATATACAATATATAATAATATAATAATATATCATATAATAATAATATATAATATAATAATAATATATCATATAATAATATATCATATAATAATATATAATTTATAATAATATATAATAATATATTAATATATAATATAATAATATATATATATAATAATATATATATATAATAATATATAATAATATAATAATATATAAATTCTTGGCCAAAAGTATAATATAGGGGAACAAAAGGGTCGCACAAGTGGGGAAGCCTGTGCTGGGCAACCCCTGACAAATAAAGTGTATATAATATATAATATAATAATAATAATATATAATATAATAATATTATAATCACCGGCCCTGCACAGAAACAAGACTACAAATAAGCTATACCATAGTTCAGGTTTTGGTGATGAATGCCCTCAAAGGGGCCCACCAGGGAATTTCCTGGTGGGCCAGTCCGACCCCATACCCATCTCTAATATAATAAACCATCACTGGATCTATAGAGGCCAATCTGCGGAGTGCTCCCATAACAATTATAATTAGAATCTGCGCTGATGCCACGCGGCACCGCGATTACACTGCGCTCTGCGGAAGGAACGCGGGAGGTTTACACAGAACCCCTCACACATGGCGAATGTAATCAGTGTCCAGCTGTGCGCACTTGTAGTGTTCTCATAATCCCCGGCTGTGCTATAAACAGGAAGGGACATATTATAGAGCGCGCACCCCCCCCTACCTACCCGCCCGCCTACCCCACGCAGGGACACCCAGGCACCGGATGCCACCGACATGGACCACAGGAGCTCCACACTCACACACTGTTATTATACATTATATAGCGCTGACATATACCACAGCGCTGTACATAGAAGCAGTCACATGACCTCCTGTCCCTCAGAGCTCACACTCTAATGTCTCCCCCACACTCACACACTGTTATTATACATTATATAGCGCTAACATATACCACAGCGCTGTACATAGAAGCAGTCACATGACATCCTGTCCCTCAGAGCTGACACTCTAATGTCTCCCCCACACTCACACACTGTTATTATACATTATATAGCGCTGACATATACCACAGCGCTGTACATAGAAGCAGTCACATGACCTCCTGTTCCTCAGAGCTCACACTCTAATGTCTCCTCCGCACTCACACACTGTTATTATACATTATATAGCGCTGACATATACCACAGCGCTGTACATAGAAGC
>CM051241.1:6175683-6248183 GCA_027917425.1 Gastrophryne carolinensis
GACAACAAAGTATCTTCTCACTACACTCCATGACAACAAAGCATCTTCTCACTATAGTCCAAGGCACCTACGCATCTTCTCACTACAGTCCATGGCAGCAAATCATCTTCTCACTACAGTCAATGGCAGCAAATCATCTTCTCACTACAGTCCATGGCAACAAAGTATCTTCTCACTACAGTCAATGACAACAAAGCATTTTCTCACTAAAGTCCATGGCAACAAAGTCTTCTCACTATCATACATGGCAGAATCTTCTCACTACGGGTAATGGCAAAAAAGTATCTTCTCACTACAGTCTATGGCAACAAAGTATCTTCGTACTACACTCCATGGCAACAAAGCATCTTCTCACTACAGTCCATGGCAGCAAAGCATTTTCTCACTGTAGTCCATGGCAACAAAGCATCTTCTCACTACAGTCCATGGCAACAAAGTATCTTCTCACTACAGTCCATGGCAACAAAGTATCTTCTCACTACAGTCCATGAAAACAAGGTATCTTCTCGCTACAGTGAATTGCAACAAAGTATCTTCTCACTATCATCCATGGCAACAAGTATCTTCTCACTACAGTCCATGGCAACAAAGTATCTTCTCACTACAGTCCATGGTAACAAAGTATCTTCTCACTACAGTCCATGGTAACAAAGTATCTTCTCACTACAGTGAATGGCAATAAAGTATCTTCTCACTATCATCCATGGAAACAAAGTATCTTCTCACTACAGTCCATGGCAACAAAGTATCTTCTCACTACAGTCCATGGCAACAAAGTATCTTCTCACTACAGTCAATGGCAACAAGTATCTTCTCACTACACTCCATGGCAACAAAGTATCTTCTCACTACACTCCATGGCAAGAAAGTATCTTCTCACTATCATCCATGGCAACAAAGTATCTTCTCACTATCATACATGGCAACAACTTATGTTCTCTCTACAGACCACGGCAACAAAGTATCTTCTCACTATCATACATGGAAACAAAGCATCTTCTCACCGCAGTCTATGGCAACAAAGTATCTTCTCACTACAGTCCATGGAAACAAAGTATCTTCTCACTACAGTCCATGGCAACAAAGCATCTTCTCACTACAGTCCATGGAAACAAAATATCTTCTCACTACAGTCAATGGCAACAAAGTATCTTCTCACTAATGTAAATGGCAACAAAGCATCTTCTCACTACAGTCCATGGCAACAAAGCATCTTCTCACTACAGTCCATGACAACAAAATATCTTCTCACTAAACTACATGGCAACAAAGTATCTTCTCACTACAGTTAATGGCAACAAGTATCTTCTCACTACAGTCCATGGCAACAAAGTATCTTCTCACTCTAGTCCATGGCAACAAAGTATTTTCTCACTACAGAAGATCCTTTTTGCATCTGCGTTAAAGGTTTGCGTGCTGCGGCAGAGCGCGGGGGAAGCCGTCCATGCTGCCCACGGAAGGGTCTGGCCGGGGGGTGGGGGGGAGGTTACCGCACGCCGCCGCATTCTGTGTGAACGGGTGGACGTGAGATTTCAAACAGCGGATCGCAGAGTTTACGTATTGGGTGCCCAGAAAATTTTTTCCAAATAAACACAGCTTGATTCGACTTGGGTGGGCAAGCTTATCAACAGACTAATTTCCTAAACAAATGGCCGGCACGCCATTGGCTGGCAGAGGGGGGGAGACACGTGGAGGGGCTCCTCGCTGCGTGTGTGTGTGCTTTTTCTTCCTTTTGACTTTTTTTCGCAATGAAATTTTAATTAATGTGGGTGGGCTGAGAATGGGACGAACTGTTTATCATAGACAATTTATTTTCCGGCGCTAAGTCAACATAAAATACCGCAACGTACAACAATTATTTAACATTTGCGAGCAATGAGGAAGGGACACACGCCGGGTGGAAGTCGGCGGCGGTGGGATCGCGGCTCTGCTGAGGCTCTGCTGAAGGCGACTCCGAGGGGAAGATCATGAGTCGCCTGTACGGAAGCCACCTCCGGGGTGAGGGTCCCGCCGCGTCCCCTCTCATATACCTGTACGGCGCCGATAGGACCCTGATGCCCTCCTTGGGCTTCGCTCCTTCCAGCTTGCTCTCTGGACAGGAGCCGCCCCAGAAGCCGCCCTACAGCTACATCGCCCTGATCGCCATGGCCATCAAGGAGTCACCCGAGCACCGCGTCACCCTCAACGGCATCTACCAGTTCATCATGGAGCGTTTCCCCTTCTACCACGACAACAAGCAAGGGTGGCAGAACTCCATCCGCCACAACCTGTCCCTCAACGACTGCTTCGTCAAAGTGCCCCGCGAGAAGGGTCGTCCTGGCAAGGGCAGCTACTGGACCCTGGACCCCAAGTGCCTGGACATGTTTGAGAATGGCAACTACAGGCGCCGCAAGAGGAAGCCCAAGCCTCCGTTAGCCGCGGAGGGCAAGAGGGACAGAGCTGATGATGGACGACCTACCTGTACGAGGTCCCGGACGGAGGACGGCGAGCCGGTCGCCGGCGGTGACCTCTCTTCAGAGGAGGATGGGGTCTTGGCACCCGGATATCCAGTTTCCTCTCCCTTATCCGACAAGGTGGCTTTATCTCCGGCTCGGGGCTTCCAGGATCCAGGGCCGGCACAGAGAGCCGAGCATCAGCAGCAAGAGCAAGAGGGGACCCCCAAACGCCCCAAAAGTTTCAGCATAGACAGCATCCTGAGCTCCCAGATGGGGGCCGGACGGGCATCCGAGGTGACTATGGATCGCGTGCCGGGTGGCTACGGATATCGCCCCCTCCTGGCCGGCCCCCCCATCTGCCCCCTCTTTAATACATCGCTGATGATTGACTCCCAGGTCCAGGGCAGGTTTTACCAGCTCGGCCTCCCCTTCCTGTCTTATCTGCCCCTGGCTCTCTCTGAATCTGCCCCGCCCAAATAGAGGTGACCATCGATTGGCCATTGCGGTCTCCATAGTTACGGCGTACTGGGCGAGTGGACCATCGAGGAGGATGGGGTCTTCCCGGATCTGCCCCCTGGATATCCAGCTTCCTCTCCCTTATCCGACAAGGTGGCTTTATCTCCGGCTCGGGGCTTCCAGGATCCAGGGCCGGCTAAGAGAGCCAAGCAGCAGCAGGAGCAAGAGGGGACCCCTAAATTCCCCAAAAGTTTCAGCATAGACAGCATCCTGAACTCCCAGACGGGGGCCGGCCGGGCATCCGAGGTGACTATGGATCGCGTGCCGGGTGGCTACGGATATCGCCCCCTCCTGGCTGGCCCCCCTATCTGCCCCCTCTTTAATACGTCCCTGATGATTGACTCCCAGGTCCAGGGCAGGTTCTACCAGCTCCGCCTCCACTTCCTGTATTATCTGCCCCTGGCTCTCTCTGAATCTGCCCCCCCCAAATAGAGGTGACTTTCAATTGGCCATTGCGGTCTCCATCGTTACGGTGTACTGGGCAGGTGGACCATCGATCGACCATTGCGGTCTCCATAGTTACAGTGTACTGGGTGGGTGAACCATCGATTGGCCATTGCGGTCTCCATAGTTACGGTGTACTGGGCAGGTGGACCATCGATTGGCCATTGCGGTCTCCATAATTATGGTGTACTGGGTGGGTGGACCATCGATTGCCCATCGCGGTCTCCATAGTCACAATGTACTGGGTAGACCATCGATCAGCCATTGCGGTCTCCATAGTTATGGTGTACTGGGTGGATGGACCATCGATTGACCATCATGGTCTCCATAGTTATGGTGTACTGGGTGGACCATCGATCAGCCATTGCGGCCTCCATAGGTATGGTGTACTGGGTGGATGGACCATCGATTGACCATCGCGGTCTCCATAGTTATGGTGTACTGGATGGATGGACCATAGATTGGCCATTGTGGTCTCCATAGTTACAGTGTACTGGGCGGGTGGACCATCGGTCGGCTGATGCGGTCTCCATAGTTACGGTGTACTGGGCAAGTGGACCATCGATCGGCCGATGCGGTCTCCATAGTTACGGTGTACTGGGTGGGTGGACCATCGATCGGCCATTGCGGTCTCCCTAGTTACAGTGTACTGGGTTGGTGGACCATCGATTGACCATTGCGGTCTCCATAGTTACGGTGTACTGGGCGGGTGGACCATCGATTGCCCATTGCAGTCTCTGTACTGGGCGGACCATCGATTGGCCATTGCGGTCTCCATAGTTACAGTGTACTGGGCGGGTGGAGCATCGATCGGCCGATGAGGTCTCCATAGTTACGGTGTACTGGGCGGGTGGACCATCGATCGGCCATTGCGGTCTCCCTAGTTACAGTGTACTGGGTTGGTGGACCATCGATTGGCCATTGCGGTCTCCATAGTTACGGTGTACTGGGCGGGTGGACCATCGATTGCCCATTGCGGTCTCCATAGTTACGGTGTACTGGGTGGATCATCGATTGGCCATTGCGGCCTCCATAGTTACAGTGTACTGGGCGGGTGGACCATCGATTGTCCATTGTGGTATCCATAGTTACAGTGTACTGTGTGGGTGGACCATCAATTTGCCATCGCGGTCTCCATAGTTACGGTGTACTGGGTGGACCATCGATCGGCCGATGCAGTATCCATAGTTACGGTGTACTGGGTGGACCATCGATTGCCCATCGCGGTCTCCATAGTTGCAGTGTACTGGGTGGACCATCGATCGGCCGATGCGGTATCCATAGTTACGGTGTACTGGGTGGACCATCGATTGCCCATTGCGATCTCCATAGTTACGGTGTACTGGGTGGACCATCGATTGGCCATTGTGGTCTCCATAGTTACAGTGGACCATCGTTCGGCCGATGCGGTATCCATAGTTACAGTGTACTGGGTGGACCATCGATCGGCCGATGCGGTATCCCTAGTTACGGTGTACTGGGTGGACCATCGATCGGCCGATGCGGTATCCCTAGTTACGGTGTACTGGGAGGACCATCGATCGGCCGATGCGATCTCCATAGGTACAGTGTACTGGGTGGATGGACCATCGATTGGCCATTGGGGTCTCCATAGTTACAGTGGACCATCGATCGGCCGATGTGGTATCCATAGTTACGGTGTACTGGGTGGACCATCGATCGGCCGATGCGGTCTCCATAGTTACGGTGTACTGGATGGATGGACCATCAATTGACCATTGCGGTCTCCATAGTTACGGTGTACTGGGCGGGTGGACCATCGATTGTCCATTGTGGTATCCATAGTTACAGTGTACTGTGCGGGTGGACCATCAATTTGCCATCGCGGTCTCCATAGTTACGGTGTACTGGGTGGACCATCGATCGGCCGATGCAGTATCCATAGTTACGGTGTACTGGGTGGACCATCGATTGCCCATCGCGGTCTCCATAGTTGCAGTGTACTGGGTGGACCATCGATCGGCCGATGCGGTATCCATAGTTACGGTGTACTGGGTGGACCATCGATTGCCCATTGCGATCTCCATAGTTACGGTGTACTGGGTGGACCATCGATTGGCCATTGTGGTCTCCATAGTTACAGTGGACCATCGTTCGGCCGATGCGGTATCCATAGTTACAGTGTACTGGGTGGACCATCGATCGGCCGATGCGGTATCCCTAGTTACGGTGTACTGGGAGGACCATCGATCGGCCGATGCGATCTCCATAGGTACGGTGTACTGGATGGATGGACCATCGATTGGCCATTGGGGTCTCCATAGTTACAGTGGACCATCGATCGGCCGATGCGGTATCCATAGTTACGGTGTACTGGATGGATGGACCATCAATTGACCAT
The DNA here is from genome assembly GCA_027917425.1 of Gastrophryne carolinensis. Lineage (NCBI taxonomy): Eukaryota > Metazoa > Chordata > Amphibia > Anura > Microhylidae > Gastrophryne > Gastrophryne carolinensis. Next base: position 6,181,441 of record CM051241.1, read on the forward strand.
TGCGGTCTCCATAGTTACGGTGTGCTGGGCGGGTGGACCATCGATTGTCCATTGTGGTCTCCATAGTTACGGTGTACTGGGCGGGTGGACCATCGATTGTCCATTGTGGTATCCATAGTTACAGTGTACTGTGCGGGTGGACCATCAATTTGCCATCGCGGTCTCCATAGTGACGGTGTACTGGGTGGACCATCGATCGGCCGATGCAGTATCCATAGTTACGGTGTACTGGATGGATGGACCATCGATTGGCCATTGCGGTCTCCATAGTTACAGTGGACCATCGATCGGCCGATGCGGTATCCATAGTTACGGTGTACTGGATGGATGGACCATCAATTGACCATTGCGGTCTCCATAGTTACGGTGTACTGGGCGGGTGGACCATCGATTGTCCATTGTGGTATCCATAGTTACAGTGTACTGTGCGGGTGGACCATCAATTTGCCATCGCGGTCTCCATAGTGACGGTGTACTGGGTGGACCATCGATCGGCCGATGCAGTATCCATAGTTACGGTGTACTGGATGGATGGACCATCAATTGGCCATTGCGGTCTCCATAGTTACGGTGTACTTGGGTGAACTACAAGTCTCAGCATGAAATTCAATCTACCAATCAGTGTGAATAGAGCTTTAAAGTGGACCAAAACTTGAGATTTTCACTATTCGTATCTGTATCAAAAACTTTCCCTGGTCCCATGTAGCATTGCCTAAGCTCTCGTCCAATCAGCATTGTATTCTGCGTGTATTAAATATCACCATAGTAACCGTATCCCCCGCATATTAATGATCACCATAGTAACCTGTTCAGCATCCGAATGGCACGTCCCCGCTTCCGGGGATGCGGAGTATTGTACCCTCCAGGGTGGGCCAAGCAGGATGTAGGTCCACTTTAATGTGGACCTAAACATTGGTTTTTAGACTTTTTTTTTTTTACCTGGACCATAAAAATGGTTCGTAGTCTCTTTTAACGATTCTCGTTTGGGTTTTGCTCGACAGTTAAAGTGGACCAAAACCCCACAGCCCTGAAATCTATCCTTGAAAATAAGAGGCCGTCCCGTGCTTTAAAGTGGACCAAAACCCTACAGAGATCTATATGATTCCAGGGCCGTTGGTTTCCATCCCCCCGGGGCATCCAGATTTGGGATCTGGGTCCCTCCGGTGCCAAGGACCAAAATCCTGGGTTTTGGTCCACTTTAAAGAAATCCAAACCAGACTTAGACCTATGCATGATGGGGGGACGGGAAATAGCAATGCGCTGCAGTGAAGCATGTCTCTGGGGGGTTTTACACAGCTAGGTGCCCCAGTGCCAAGGACCAAAACCCAGGACATTCAAAATCCTGGGTTTTGGTCCACTTTAAAGAAATCCAAACCAGACTTAGACCTATGTATGATGGGGGACGGGAAATAGCTATGCACAGCCATAAAGCATGTCTCGGGGTGGGGGGGAGGTTAACACAGGGGGGCATCCTGGATCAAAGGACCAAAACCCAAGATAGTCAAAATCCTGAGTTTTGGTCCACTTTAACCAGACTTAGACCTATGTATGATGGGGGGACGGGAAATAGCTATGGGCTGCCATGAAGCATGTGTCTGGGGGGTTTAACACAGTAGGGCATCCCGGATCTGGGTGCCCCGGTGCCAAGGACCAAAACCCAAGATAGTCAAAATCCTGGGTTTTGGTCCACTTTTAAGAAATCCAAGATAGTCAAAATCCTGGGTTTTGGTCCACTTTAAAGAAACCCAAGATAGTCAAAATCCTGGGTTTTGGTCCACTTTAAAGAAACCCAAGATAGTCAAAATCCTGGGTTTTGGTCCACTTTAAAGAAACCCAAGATAGTCAAAATCCTGGGTTTTGGTCCGCTTTAAAGAAACCCAAGATAGTCAAAATCCTGGGTTTTGGTCCGCTTTAAAGAAACCCAAAATAGTCAAAATCCTGGGTTTTGGTCCACTTTAAAGAAACCCAAGGATAGTCAAAATCCTGGGTTTTGGTCCGCTTTTAAGAAATCCAAGGACAGTCAAAATCCTGGGTTTTGGTCTGCTTTAAAGAAATCCAAGGACAGTCAAAATCCTGGGTTATGGTCCACTTTAACCAGACTTAGACCTATGTATGATGGGGGGACGGGAAATAGCTATGGGCTGCCATGAAGCATGTGTCTGGGGGGTTTAACACAGTGGGGCATCCCGGATCTGGGTGCCCCGGTGCCAAGGACCAAAACCCAAGATAGTCAAAATCCTGGGTTTTGGTCCACTTTAAAGAAACCCAAGATAGTCAAAATCCTGGGTTTTGGTCCACTTTAAAGAAACCCAAGATAGTCAAAATCCTGGGTTTTGGTCCACTTTAAAGAAACCCAAGATAGTCAAAATCCTGAGTTTTGGTCCACTTTAAAGAAACCCAAGATAGTCAAAATCCTGGGTTTTGGTCCGCTTTAAAGAAACCCAAGATAGTCAAAATCCTGGGTTTTGGTCCGCTTTAAAAAAACCCAAGATAGTCAAAATCCTGGGTTTTGGTCCACTTTAAAGAATCAAAATCAGTCTTATGTATGATGGGGGACGGGAAATGGCTATGCACCGAGTCTCAGCCAGGAGGAGTGCACGGTTGTTTCTTGTCCCCCATTGTATAGATCTCTCTAATACAGGGCTCACCGACTCACTCATATTCAGAATCCTGGGTTTTGGTCAGCTTTAAAGAAATCCAAATCAGTCTTATGTATGATGGGGGACGGGAAATAGCTGTGCGCTGCCATGAAGCGCGTCTCCGACAGGACACATGTGTGTCGACGGTTGTTTCCTGTCCCCCATTGTACAGATCTCTGTAATACAGGGCTCGCTGATGGTGGGAGGAGCATCAGGATGTAGATCCGCTTTAACAGCGACATCTTGTTTAGTTATAGACCTTAATTAATAAAACTCGCCTTAAAATATCTCCGCCTCTCGCTTTTTATTAATGGGAGGAAGTTAGATCTGCGGCTAAAACTAGAGCAACGTGCCCACTATTAAATAATTAATAATTAGTTATTTATTGAATTATTGAATTATTAGTTAATTATTTAATTATTAATTAAACACACATGGGTGAGTCATCATCTGCCGCTGAGGAGGCCCCGCAGAGGGTAGCGATGGAGTAATGTAAATAACTACTCTGTAAAGCGCTACGGAAGATGATGGCGCTATATAAATAAACATTAATAATAATAATAATAATAATAATAATAATAATGTAAAGCGTGGCTGGATGAAGGTTGTCGCTGGCAACAGGGAGATCATTTGCCTGGAGTGTCCCTTTAAGTTTCATTAACTGACCCAAAATGTATACCATATTGTTATTAATAATTAAGTATTATAATTAAAGTGGACCGAAACCGTCCCTTTAAGTTTAGCTAACTGACCCTAAAGTATATCGTTGTTAATGATTAAGTATTATATTTAAAGTGGACCAAAACTGTCCCTTTAAATTTAGTTAACTGACCCAAACGTATACGGTTTTGTTGTTAATGATTAAGTATTATAATTAAAGCGGAACCAAACCGTTCCTTTAAGTTTAGTTAACTGACCCAAAAGTATGCGATTTTGTGACATCGGCGGCTCAGAGCGCTCTGATTGGACGAGAGGCCGCGCATGCACCGTAGGAACGGGAAGAGGTGAGTTGCGCCCTGTGATCTGGGGGGTATTCACACAGCGGGGCATCCCTAATCGGGGGCAAGGACCAAAACCCAGGATAGTCAAAATCCTAGGTTTTGGTCCACTTTAAGGTTTTGCAGGGCATCCTGATTCGGGGCACAGAACTAAACCCGGGGCTAGTTAAAATCCTGGGTTTTGGTCCACTTTAAAGAGGCTTCATAGGGACAGCAGAGACTACTCAATGCAAGATCCATAAAGCGGAACTAAAGGACGGAGGCTGTTGGGGACATAGGGGCTCATAGGGACAGCAGAGACTACTCAATGCAAGATCCATAAAGCGGAACTAAAGGACGGAGGCTGCTGGGGACATAGGGGGTCATAGGGACAGCAGAGACTACTCAATGCAAGATCCATAAAGCGGAACTAAAGGATGGAGGCTGTTGGGGACATAGGGGCTCATAGGGACAGCAGAGACTACTCAATGCAAGATCCATAAAGCAGAACTAAAGGATGGAGGCTGTTGGGGACATAGGGGCTCATAGGGACAGCAGAGACTACTCAATGCAAGATCCGTAAAGCGGAACTAAAGGACGGAGGCTGTTGGGGACATAGGGGGTCATAGGGACAGCAGAGACTACTCAATGCAAGATCCATAAAGCGGAACTAAAGGACGGAGGCTGTTGGGGACATAGGGGGTCATAGGGACAGCAGAGACTACTCTATGCAAGATCCATAAAGCGGAACTAAAGGACGGAGGCTGTTGGGGACATAGGGGGTCATAGGGACAGCAGAGACTACTCAATGCAAGATCCATAAAGCGGAACTAAAGGACGGTGGCTGTTGGTCCTAACTTGCTGCAAATCAGGGGCATTACTGGGGTGGGGGCATGTTCCCCCGGGGGCAGCAAGGTGGGAGCCTGAGCACAGGTAGGGGGCGCTATTTCAAATCTCTGCCCCGGGTGCAGGAACAAGCCTCCTCTGTACAAATTTAAAGTGGAACAAAACCTAAGAATTTCACTTTCCCGGGTTTTGCTCCAACCCCCCCGGGGGCATCCCGAATAGGGATTCCCCCCCAAAAAACCTGTAATCACTTATCTATTCTCCAGTCCAACGGCGCATGCGCGGTCTCCCGTCCAATGAGAGCTGTCTGCCTCGACTATGTCATTCTGCTTACGGTTCCCATTGATTTCAATGGGGAGCGTGTGCTGCGGCATCCCCTGTATCCCCGGTGGTGCACACGTCCCAGCCATTCAGATAGTGAGAGCACAGCCCGGGGATGCGGCACACGTTCCCCATTGAAAACAATGAGAGCTGTTTGCTGAATGACCTGGTCACGGCCGGTGGCTCTCATTGGGCAAGAACAGGGAAAAGGTGAGTGATTATTGGTGCCCTTGAGGCGTTTGGTTCAGCTTTAATTGGTCCCTACCACTTAGAACTGATTATAAAAGTGGAACCCAAACTACTGCTCGCAGCCTTGCTGCAAACTTCATGCGGACCTAAACCAAACCATCTCGCTGCAAACACTCTTACAGAACCGATCAGGAATGCGGATCTAAAGCCCTGGACGCTTCTTGCTACAAACCCAAAGCGGAGCTAAATCATCGGTGCCGCACTACGAGGAACAGCCCTCACCTGCCTTGCCACAGACACTGTAATGATAGTGGTGCCGTCACGCAATGCAATGTAAGTCCTGAAGAAGCCCCAAAGTCAGGGGCGAAATGCGTCGCCATCAAACAACGCATTGTGAGTCCTGAGGAAGCCCCGATGTCAGGGGCAAAACGTGGCGCCATCACACAACGCAATTTAAGTCCTGAGGAACCCCTCAAAACGTAGCGCCGTCATACAATGCAATTTAAGCCCTGAGAAATCCCCAAGTCAGGGGCGAAATGCAGCGCCGTTACACAACGCAATGTAAGTCTTGAGGAAGCCTCAAAGTCAGGGGCGAAACGCGGCAACTTCACACAACACAATGTAAGTCCTGATGAAGCCCCGAAACACAGCGTCATCACACAACGCAATGTAAGTCCTGAGGAAGCCCTGAAGTCAGGGGTGAAGCGCACGGCATCACATAAAGCAAAGTAAGTCCTGACAAAGCTCCAAAATCACGGGCGAAACGCGCGCCATCACACAACGCAATATAAGTCCCGAGGAAGCCCCGAAATACAGCGCTGTCCCACAATGCAATGTAAGTCCTGAAGAAGCCCAGAAATCAGGGGCAAAAGACGGCGCCGTCACACAACGCAATGTAAGGTCTGAGCAAGTCAGGGGCGAAACGCGCCACCGTCACACAATGCAATGTAAGTCCTGAGGAAGCCCTAAAGTCCGGGGTGAAACTCGGCGCCGTCACACAATGTAATGTAAGTCCTGAGGAAGCGCTAAAGTCAGGGGCGAAACATGGCGCCATCACAATGTAAGTCCTGAGGAAGCCCCGAAGTCAGGGGCGAAATGCGGCGCCTTCACACAACACAATGTAAGTCCTGAGTAAGCCCTAAAGTCAGGTGCGAAATGCGGCACCGTCAAACAACACAATGTAAGTTCTGAATAAGCCCCGAAATCAGGGGCGAAACGTGCGCCATCACACAATGCAAGTCCTAAGGAAGCCTTAAGTCAGGGGCGAAACGTGGCGCCATCAAACAACAATGTAAGTCCTGTCAAAGCCCCGAAGTCAGGGGAGAAACACGGTGCTGTCACACAACACACTGTAAGTCCTGATGTCATGGGCGAAACGCGGCGCTGTCACACACTGCAATATAAGTCCTGTGGAAGCCCCGAAACACAGCGCCGTCACACAATGCAATGTAAGTCCTGAGGAAAGCCCGAAGTCATGGGCGAAACGCGTCGTTGTCACACAACGCAATGTAAGTCCTGAGAAAGCCCCAAAACGCAGCGCCGCCACACAATGCAATGTAAGTCTCGAGGAAGCCCAGAAATCAGGGGTGAAACGCGCCGCCGTCACAAACAACACAATGTAAGTCCTGAGGAAGCCCTGAAACGCAGCGCCGTCATACAATGCAATGTAAGTCCTGAAGAAGCCCTGAAGTCGGAGGCGAAACGTGTTGAACCACCCTCTATGTTTTTTCTGTATACTGGAATGTATTATGTACTGTGTTATTACTGGAATGGAACAATGATCCCTTTCTCTTAAAGGGGACCAACACCTGGGATTTTCCCTATCTGGCTATGTCTCCTCCCCTTGCTTTGTAATGACTGCGGCTAATAAGACACAGACAGTGAACAATCTGCCCTGTTACGAGTAACCCCATGAGGACAAATCCCCCGCTCATGCGCTATGGGAGCAGCCATATTGGATCATTTAGCACAGTCGGTGCCCCGCCCATTTTAGTGTAACCCATTGATGTCGATAGGGTTGGACTGGAGCATCATGGGAAGAAACCATTTATGGGCCCTGACCTTTAGATAAAAAAGAATGTAAAATACAATGTTTATTGACCAAATATAACTGACTTGAATAAAAGGAAAAAAAAACTCCAGAGAAGCCTGGATCTCTTGTACTACCTGGGGCCCACCGGGGTATCCTCTGGTGGGCCAGTCCGACACTGAATGTTGTTAAAGCGGAACTAAACCCACTGTGATCGGGCCGGGAATCTATAAGATTCCTGTTAGAGGGAAGCGGGGGATGCGGCCGTCAGCGCGCTTGGAGCTGCTCGTTTTAGACGATGTGATGTCAGTGGCTCCGAGCGCGCTGATTGGACGAGAGCCCTCCGAGCGCACTGATTGGACGAGAGCCCGCGCATGCGCTGTAGGACCGGAAATAGGTGAGTTGGCTTAGGCGATCTGCGGGGTTTCACCCCCTGCGGTAAAGGACCAAAACCCAGGATAGTCAAAATCCTGCATTTTTGGTCCACTTTAACTGCCTGGGGCCCACCGGAGCATCCTCTGGTGTTCCAGTCCGACACTGGATGATCGGGTTGCCCATAAATACTCACCTTTCACGGCACATGTGCGGGCTCTCGTCCAATCAGAGCTTAATGCTTTCAGACATAGAGAGTGGCTGCATCCTCGGCCTCTCTGCGGCGTGCGACGCGCTCCCAGACATAAAGCGCTAAAAGCATTAAGCACTGATTGGACGAGATGCTGCGATCGCTGTGTGCGAGCGCAGGGAAGGTAAGTGATTGCAGCCTGCACGCGGGGTTCACACACTGGATCGGGATGCCCCTAGGGGCACTTAGTATGCTGGCCCTGGAGTCTTTGCTAATTTTTAGATTCCAGGGCGCTGTGGTATATGTCAGCGCTATATAATGTGTAATAACAGTGTGTGAGTGTGGAGGAGACATTAGAGTGTGAGCTCTGAGGGGCAGGAGGTCATGTGACTGCTTCTATGTACAGCGCTGTGGTATATGTCAGCGCTATATAATGTGTAATAACAGTGTGTGAGTGTGGGGGAGACATTAGAGTGTGAGCTCTGAGGGACAGGAGGTCATGTGACTGCTTCTATGTACAGCGCTGTGGTATATGTCAGCGCTATATAATGTGTAATAACAGTGTGTGAGTGTGGGGGAGACATTAGAGTGTGAGCTCTGAGGGACAGGAGGTCATGTGACTGCTTCTATGTACAGCGCTGTGGTATATGTCAGCGCTATATAATGTGTAATAACAGTGTGTGAGTGTGGGGGAGACATTAGAGTGTGAGCTCTGAGGGACAGGAGGTCATGTGACTGCTTCTATGTACAGCGCTGTGGTATATGTCAGCGCTATATAAATGTATAATAACAGTGTGTGAGTGCGGAGGAGACATTAGAGTGTGAGCTCTGAGGGACAGGAGGTCATGTGACTGCTTCTATGTACAGCGCTGTGGTATATGTCAGCGCTATATAATGTGTAATAACAGTGTGTGAGTGTGGGGGAGACATTAGAGTGTGAGCTCTGAGGGACAGGAGGTCATGTGACTGCTTCTATGTACAGCGCTGTGGTATATGTCAGCGCTATATAATGTATAATAACAGTGTGTGAGTGTGGGGGAGACATTAGAGTGTGAGCTCTGAGGGACAGGAGGTCATGTGACTGCTTCTATGTACAGCGCTGTGGTATATGTCAGCGCTATATAATGTATAATAACAGTGTGTGAGTGTGGGGGAGACATTAGAGTGTGAGCTCTGAGGGGCAGGAGGTCATGTGACTGCTTCTATGTACAGCGCTGTGGTATATGTCAGCGCTATATAAATGTATAATAACAGTGTGTGAGTGTGGGGGAGACATTAGAGTGTGAGCTCTGAGGGACAGGAGGTCATGTGACTGCTTCTATGTACAGCGCTGTGGTATATGTCAGCGCTATATAAATGTATAATAACAGTGTGTGAGTGTGGGGGAGACATTAGAGTGTGAGCTCTGAGGGACAGGAGGTCATGTGACTGCTTCTATGTACAGCGCTGTGGTATATGTCAGCGCTATATAATGTATAATAACAGTGTGTGAGTGTGGAGGAGACATTAGAGTGTGAGCTCTGAGGGACAGGAGGTCATGTGACTGGTTCTATGTACAGCGCTGTGGTATATGTCAGCGCTATATAATGTATAATAACAGTGTGTGAGTGTGGGGGAGACATTAGAGTGTGAGCTCTGAGGGACAGGAGGTCATGTGACTGCTTCTATGTACAGCGCTGTGGTATATGTCAGCGCTATATAATGTATAATAACAGTGTGTGAGTGTGGGGGAGACATTAGAGTGTGAGCTTCTCTGGTGCAGAGAGGTGGACCCCTGCAATGTGATTGGCTGATGGCAGATGGTCACATGGTGTCGGGTCTTGACTGCTTGGTGAAATATTCAGAGGCTCATTCCCAGAATTCCTTTGTGCTGCACCAGCGATGTTGCGATATCGGCGTGCTGTGTGCGGCGCCCCCCGGGGGACGCGCTGCGCCGGGTCAGGGAGGGTTTGTGGAAATAGAGACGTCCTCTGTCTCCGGTCGCACCTGGCGGCTGCCAAGTGTTTCGCCAACGATTAAATTAGCGGCGTCTGGAATGTTGCATTGACAGCGCCGCGCTCCGTTCCCTCACACCAGCAGTGAGCCCTGCATTAGAGAGATACTCACCTTCTCCTAGCAGAGCTCCATCTGATGGGGGACAGGAAACTCACCTCCCCCATCACATCATCAGTGAGCCCTGCATTAGAGAGATACTCACCTTTTCCTAGTGTGTTTGAGATCGAATTCAGTGATCCATCCCGAGTTGGGGTGCCCGGTTGGGCCAGGACCAGATCCCGGGATAGTTTGGTTCACCTTAATAATGTGGAACTAAAATTGGGCTCACCCGGCAACACCGTACCATCCATACGCTTCACTGGAAAACACCGAATGACATCTATAGGACACGCCCACTTGTATAATAATTTGGAACACAGAGTAATTCTGGGGTAGAAGTAGGATCCCCCTTTAATGTTAATGTTAAAGGTAAAGCTAAAGGTTTTCCTTTAGCAAAAATAACTTATTATTACAGGGAAAAAAAATAATCCTCGAGAACCTCTCCACTCAAAAGCATTTGTATGTTCCCCTTTAACATAATAATAATAATAATAATAATTATTAATAAAAATAATTATAATAATATTAATTCATTAATACTTATTTAAAACATATGTATGTAATAACTGTATCTGTATAATAAATTATTATATTAATAAATAATAATTATTAATATAATAATACATAATAATAATGATAAATAACAATAATAATATTTTATTATTATAATTCTTAAACATAATTATATTAATTAATTGATAATTCTTTAAAAAAACTTATGTATGTATTAACTGTATCATAATAATACTTTATTATATTAATAAATAATAATTAACATAATAATAACAATAATCATTATAATAAAGAAAACTACTACTACTACTACTAATAATAATAATTAGTATTATTAATACAATTATTAAAAATGATTATAATAATTCAGAATTCTTTAAAACATCTGCATGTAATTAACTGTATCTGTATAAGAAATTGTTATATTAATCAATAATAATGTATTATTAATATATTATTAATAATAAAAGTGAATAATAATGATAATTATAATACTACTAGTACTAATAATAGTAATAATAATTATAATACTACTAGTACTAATAATAGTAATAATAATAATAATAATAATAATAATAATTTTTTGTAATATTATTAATAAAATTATTTAAAAAATGTATAATAATATGAATTAATTAATTATTCTTTAAAACATCTGCATGGAAGGCTAGATGATTTATTTTTAGAGAGCAATGGAATTTTAGAGTAGATGTTATTTTTATTTTAGCACAACCTCTGTATATTAACCTAGAGCTCTCCTTAAAACAAATGAAAAAGGTAATCCCCAAATATCCTATTTTTTCGGAGGGACCTTCCCTAACTTTCCTCTTACTTAAAGTGGACCAAAACCGCACCTAGCTTCTATTAGAGAATCAGAACGGAACAAGCGTCGCTGCCTGGCTGAGCGGCCCGCGCATGTGGGAATGAGGAAAAGGTGAGTCTAAACCCGAATCTGGGCGATGCATTCCAAAATGTTCTCCTCTTTATATCCATCTATTGTGCTGGGAGCGCAGTCCATGGCAGCGAGGGAACGCGCAGCACAGAGCCGGAGCGCGCCAAGCGAGCAACGTGCGTCCAGCATTCCTGGGAGGCGAGCAGAAGCCCCGAGCCATTTCCTGAAAGAAATACACACTGCGAGGAATGAATTAAATTAGTCTCACTATTAGGAATAACCGCGAACAAAGCAACCTGAATACTGGAAACATCAAGACATCTGGAAAGTTCCATTATTAAAGGTGCAAAAGCCCAAAATGTCCAGAACTGCTAAGAATACAAACACCTATCAGAGATGACTATCTATCTATCTATCTATCTATCTATCTATCTATCTATCTATCTATCCCATATCTATCCCATATCTATCTATCTATCTATCTATCTATCTATCTATCTATCTATCCCATATCTATCCCATATCTATCTATCTATCTATCTATCTATCTATCTATCTATCTATCCCATATCTATCCCATATCTATCTATCTATCTATCTATCTATCTATCTATCTATCTATCTATCTCATATCTATCTATCTATCTATCTATCTATCTATCTCATATCTATCTATCTATCCCATATCTATCTATCTATCTATCTATCTATCTCATATCTATCTATCTATCTATCTATCTATCTATCTATCTCATATCTATCTATCTATCTATCTATCTATCTATCTATCTATCCCATATCTATCTATCTATCTATCTATCTATCTATCTATCTATCTATCTATCCCATATCTATCTATCTATCTATCTATCTATCTATCTATCTATCTATCTATCCCATATCTATCTATCTATCTATCTATCTATCTATCTATCTATCTATCTATCTATCCCATATCTATCTATCTATCTATCTATCTATCTATCTATCTATCCCATATCTATCTATCTATCTATCTATCTATCTATCTATCTATCTATCCCATATCTATCTATCTATCTATCTATCTATCTATCTATCCCATATCTATCTATCTATCTATCTATCTATCTATCTATCTATCTATCCCATATCTATCTATCTATCTATCTATCTATCTATCTATCTATCCCATATCTATCTATCTATCTATCTATCTATCTATCTATCTATCTATCTATCCCATATCTATCTATCTATCTATCTATCTATCTATCTATCTATCTATCCCATATCTATCTATCTATCTATCTATCTATCTATCTATCTATCTATCTATCCCATATCTATCCCATATCTATCTATCTATCTATCTATCTATCTATCTATCTATCTATCTATCTATCTATCTATCCCATATCTATCTATCTATCTATCTATCTATCCCATATCTATCCCATATCTATCTATCTATCTATCTATCTATCTATCTATCTATCTATCTATCCCATATCTATCTATCTATCTATCTATCTATCTATCTATCTATCTCTTATCTATCTATCTATCTATCTATCTATCTATCTATCTATCCCATATCTATCTATCTATCTATCTATCTATCTATCCCATATCTATCTATCTATCTATCTATCTATCTCTTATCTATCTATCTATCTATCTATCTATCTATCTATCTATCTATCTATCTATCCCATATCTATCTATCTATCTATCTATCTATCTATCTATCTATCTATCCCATATCTATCCCATATCTATCTATCTATCTATCTATCTATCTATCTATCTATCTATCCCATATCTATCTATCTATCTATCTATCTATCTATCTATCTATCTCTTATCTATCTATCTATCTATCTATCTATCTATCCCATATCTATCTATCTATCTATCTATCTATCTATCTATCTATCCCATATCTATCTATCTATCTATCTATCTATCTATCTATCTATCCCATATCTATCCCATATCTATCTATCTATCTATCTATCTATCTATCTATCTATCTATCCCATATCTATCTATCTATCTATCTATCTATCTATCTATCTATCTCCTATCTATCTATCTATCTATCTCATATCTATCTATCTATCTATCTATCTATCTATCTATCTATCTCATATCTATCTATCTATCTATCTATCTATCTATCTATCTATCTATCTATCTCTTATCTATCTATCTATCTATCTATCTATCTCTTATCTATCTATCTATCTATCTATCTATCTATCTATCCCATATCTATCTATCTATCTATCTATCTATCTATCTATCTATCTATCTATCTATCTATCCCATATCTATCTATCTATCTATCTATCTATCTATCCCATATCTATCTATCTATCTATCTATCTATCTATCTATCTATCTATCTATCTATCTCCTATCTATCTATCTATCTATCTATCTCATATCTATCTATCTATCTATCTATCTATCTATCTATCTATCTCATATCTATCTATCTATCTATCTATCTATCTATCTATCTATCTATCCCATATCTATCTATCTATCTATCTATCTATCCCATATCTATCCCATATCTATCTATCTATCTATCTATCTATCTATCTATCCCATATCTATCTATCTATCTATCTATCTATCTATCTATCTATCTATCTCCTATCTATCTATCTATCTATCTCATATCTATCTATCTATCTATCTATCTATCTATCTATCTATCTATCTCATATCTATCTATCTATCTATCTATCTATCTATCTATCTATCTATCTCTTATCTATCTATCTATCTATCTATCTATCTATCTATCTATCTCTTATCTATCTATCTATCTATCTATCTATCTATCTATCCCATATCTATCTATCTATCTATCTATCTATCTATCTATCCCATATCTATCTATCTATCTATCTATCTATCTATCTATCTATCTATCTATCTATCCCATATCTATCCCATATCTATCTATCTATCTATCTATCTATCTATCTATCTATCTATCCCATATCTATCTATCTATCTATCTATCTATCTATCTATCTATCTCCTATCTATCTATCTATCTATCTATCTATCTATCTATCTATCTCATATCTATCTATCTATCTATCTATCTATCTATCTATCTATCTATCCCATATCTATCTATCTATCTATCTCATATCTATCTATCTATCTATCTATCTATCTATCTATCTATCTATCTATCCCATATCTATCTATCTATCTATCTCATATCTATCTTCTATCTATCTATCTATCTATCTATCTATCTATCTATCTATCTCATATCTATCTATCTATCTATCTATCTATCTCCTATCTATCTATCTATCTATCTATCTATCTATCTATCTATCCCATATCTATCTATCTATCTATCTCATATCTATCTATCTATCTATCTATCTATCTATCTATCTATCTATCTATCCCATATCTATCTATCTATCTATCTCATATCTATCTTCTATCTATCTATCTATCTATCTATCTATCTATCTATCTATCCCATATCTATCTATCTATCTATCTATCTATCTCCTATCTATCTATCTATCTATCTATCTATCTATCTATCTATCCCATATCTATCCCATAGAGGGAGAAAGAGAGAAAAACAAAGAGAATGGGAAATAGAGAAAGAAAGAAAGGAAAGAAAGGAAGGAAAGAAAGAAAGAAAGAAAGAAATAGAGAGAGAAAAACAAGAGTCTGAAGGAGAAACCGAGAGAATGCGAAAGAGTTGAGTAGGGCTAGAAAAAGAGAGGGGGGAAATATGAATACAGAGAAAGAAAGGAAAGAGGGAGATAGAGCGAGAGAGAGAGAAAAGAAAGAAAGAAAAAGAGCATGGGAAAGGGAGAAATAGAGAGTGAGAGAAAGAAATAAATAGAGAAAGAAAGAACAAAAGAAAGAATGAGAGGGAGAAAAAAGAGAATGATTATGAGAAAGAAAGACAAGACAGAGAAAATTGAAGAAGGAAAGAAACAAAGAAAAGAAAGACTGGAATGGAAGAGATGAAAGGAAGGTAAAAAAGGAAAATGTGAATAAACTGAAAAGAGAGGCATGCGGAGGCAGGTGACAAGCAAAAGATGGAGGGAAAGCGGAAATGAAATTAGAAAGAAGGAGGGATATGGAAAGTGGGAAAATTAAGGGATCACAAAATAAAAAAAGAGAAAAAAAATAAAAAATAAAGGCGAGAGATGGGGGTATTTTGGAAAAGTGAGGCCTGCTGATCCAGATGAGAGCTCCTGGCGAGTTTGGCGCACCTCGCCCCCGCCAGCGTCATGTTGGGGGCCCCCGCGGTCCTGTCCTCATTTTTGTTTTTCTTTTCACTTTTATCCTCTTGAACACAGAGGCTCCTCCCCCTTCCCCCGACCCCGCGCCCACCGCCAACTGGAAAAAATGGCGCGCTCCTTCCTGCGGCGCATTCATGACGCCGGGGCCCCTGTGAGCTGCGGGCGAGCGCCCGGGATTTACAGGCGTATAAAAAAAAAAACTCTCATCGCCTCTGAAAAGGCTCCTTTGTGCGATAACATCTGCGCGGGCAGAGCGCTACGCGGGACGCGCCTCTGTGATGCCATTGTCCCCCCGAAACCGCCGACGCCGATCGCGTTTCACACGTGTGCCGCGGGGTCAGGAGGTGAAGCGCCAGCGGGAGAAGGGTTAAAGAGGGATTCCCATACGGTGCCATAGCTTCACTTCCTGATTGGCCAATGGCAAGTGTCCCCTGATGTGGAGGGACTGTCCCTCTTTTGAGTCCGTGTCCCCCTGTCCCTCGTTGTTCTCATTTGTCCCTCTTTGAGGTGTAACATGCAGATCTGCAGCAATAAATGATTCATTTGCCTATTCAAAGTGTTTCTATTGTTGTAACTGTTACATCCTTTCTCCTATAGGGGGCATGGCTTTGTTCATCCCTCAATGAAGGGCGTGGCTTCATCCATCCTTCAATGTGAGGGCGTGGCTTCATTCATCTCTCAATGAGGGGACGTGGCTTCATCCATCACCCAATGAGGGGCGTGGCTTAATCATCCCTCAGCGAGGGGGCATGGCTTCATCCATCCTTCAATGAGGGGGCGTGGCTTCATCCATCCCTCAATGAGGGGCGTGGCTTAATCATCCCTCAACTAGGGGCGTGGCTTCATTCATCAGCCAATGAGGGGGCGTGGCCTCATTCATCCTTCAATGAGGGGGCGTGGTTTCATCCATCCCTCAATGAAGGGGTGTGGCTTCATCCATCCTTCAATGAGGGGGCGTGACTTCATCCATCCCTCAATGTGGGGGCATGGCTTCATCCATCCCTCAATGAGGGGGCGTGGCTTCATCCATCCCTCAATGAGGGGGCGTGGCTTCATCCATCCCTGAATGAGGGGGTGTGGCTTCATCCATCCTTCAATGAGGGGGCGTGACTCCATCCATCCTTCAATGAGGGGGCGTGGCTTCATCCATCCCTGAATGAGGGGGTGTGGCTTCATCCATCCCTCAATGAGGGGGCGTGGCTTCATCCATCCCTCAATGAGGGGCCGTGGCTTCACCCATCCCTGAATGAGGAGGCGTGGCTTCATCCATCCCTCAATGAGGGGGTGTGGCTTCATCCATCCCTAAATGAGGGGGTGTGGCTTCATCCATCCTTCAATGAGGAGGCGTGGCTTAATCCATCCTTCAATGAGGGGGTGTGGCTTCATCCATCCTTCAATGAGGAGGCGTGGCTTAATCCATCCTTTAATGAGGAGGTGTGGCTTCATCCATTCTTTAATGAGGGGGCGTGACTCCATCCATCCTTCAATGAGGGGGCGTGGCTTCATCCATCCCTGAATGAGGGGGTGTGGCTTCATCCATCCTTCAATGAGGAGGCGTGGCTTAATCCATCCCTCAATGAGGGGGCGTGGCTTCATCCATCCCTCAATGAGGGGGCGTGGCTTCATCCATCCCTCAATGAGGGGCCGTGGCTTCACCCATCCCTGAATGAGGAGGCGTGGCTTCATCCATCCCTCAATGAGGGGGTGTGGCTTCATCCATCCCTGAATGAGGGGGTGTGGCTTCATCCATCCTTCAATGAGGAGGCGTGGCTTAATCCATCCTTCAATGAGGGGGTGTGGCTTCATCCATTCTTTAATGAGGGGGCGTGACTCCATCCATCCTTCAATGAGGGGGCGTGGCTTCATCCATCCCTGAATGAGGGGGTGTGGCTTCATCCTTCAATGAGGAGGCGTGGCTTAATCCATCCTCAATGAGGGGGCGTGGCTTCATCCATCCCTCAATGAGGGGGCGTGGCTTCATCCATCCCTCAACGAGGGGCCGTGGCTTCACCCATCCCTGAATGAGGAGGCGTGGCTTCATCCATCCCTCAATGAGGGGGTGTGGCTTCATCCATCCCTGAATGAGGGGGTGTGGCTTCATCCATCCTTCAATGAGGAGGCGTGGCTTAATCCATCCTTTAATGAGGAGGTGTGGCTTCATCCATCCTTCAATGAGGAGGTGTGGCTTCATCCATCCCTGAATGAGGAGGCGTGGTTTCATTTAACAAACGCCCCTCTTTCCCACCCTGAACAGTTGTGAGCTATGCAATGGAGAGGGGGAAGTTCAATTTACAGGAAATTCATGGGTGTTGTCTGGTGGCGACCACACCATTAGTCGGCCTTGTGGGGTGTGCGGTCACATGGGGCGCCACCCCAGCCTCCCTGTAAGGGCTCTCAAACTTACCTACAGGCTCTCCAGGGCCGGATTATGAGGAAGAGCGCCCCGGGGCCCCCAATACTTGAACAAATTCTGATAAAATGGCTGGAGAGAGTTTTTAAAGGTATAAGCATATGCACTGCCGCACCAATCTCCGCGGCGTCCTACTAACCACCACAAGGAAGTACTCTACCAAGACATATATCACACCTGGTTAACTGTAGGCCTGGCATAAATGCTGGAAACAAAAAATGCTGAGCAAAACATGAAATTTATTGCACCCATCTCAGCACACACATGGAAAAAACTGACAAGTAAAATCCTACATACAGTGCTCTAAAATCACGGGGGCCCACCGTGCACATCACACACACCGCCACGCATTCAAACAGCCCACCCCGCTGACCGCGCCGCTGGATCCCACCTAAATGGCAAAACCCACTGATCCTCAAATCTTGTTGAAAACCAATTACTTCTGGAAAAAGAGAGTCCGTGGTGTGCCTCCTCTCAAAATGTGCTGTCTCTGTATTGATATGCGGCTTAAGTATACTCAACAGACGTTGATGTCGCCTTTAAATGGATCTCTCAGGCTGCAAGGTGTCCCAGGGCCAGTCTGTGGCTTGCGTTCTAGTTAGCAGTATATACAGACTCTTTCAGTTGCCAGCATAACATTGCGTGTATATCTTTGGGCCCAAATGGAAAACACCGTCATTCTATATCACACCTATACAAAGACAGGTACTTAGCTGCAGCTTCCAGGAGACCGTCGCTTGACACTGCCGCCAATGTCCGTGTTGCGCAACACTTCTATGGTGGAGGAACTGTAGGTTGTAGCAGGGCTGAGAGCGGGGTGGCCTGCACGTGGAGGGGGCCGGCCCCCAATACTTGCCCTGCAAAGGGGGGCCTCCACCAGCCTTTGGGTTATGGTCTGGTCCAGGAGGCCTTTCAGTCTTTGGTCTGAGGGGCCAGCAACAAAGCTCTGGGCGGCAGTGGGGGCACGCCTGGGCAAACCTGACCTACACTGACCCCGCCCCCCCCAGGTACCAAAGCGCATACATTAAAATATCATCCACGTATTGGAGAAGCACAGACCCATGACAAAAGCTAACACGGGGGCATCCCAAAATATAAAAATAAGCGACCACAAGATTGATTCAAATTCACCCATTAAAGTGGACTAAAACCCTGCATTTGACTATCCTGGGTTTTGTTGCCCCTGGAAAGGACTGACACCCGGCCCTGGAGACTTTCGGATTCTAGGATCCTGAGCATAGGTTTTTGATTCACTTTGAAGTGGAACAAAACCAACATAGGACAGCCTTGGAATTTGTATGACTCCAGGGCTGGCTGCTGTCCTTCCTCCGCCTCTAATTGTCGTCAATGGGGAGAGTGCACTGTCGCATCGCCAGCTATTCCGATAGGCATCCTGCTCCCCCCCCGGGGATGCGGCAACGCGCGCTCTCCATTGCAGTCAATGGGAGCTGTTTGCCACGGCAGATAACTCTCATTGGACGAGAGCCCGCACATGCGCCATAGGAACATGGAAGAGGTGAGTAAATGGTGGCACAGGGGAGCACCCTAATTCGGGAAAGTGACATTTTTTGGGTTTAGTTCCGCCTTAAATTGAAGATTAAAATTGTTTATGACTCATTGTGAGGGATAAATGAGGTGAAGGTCCAGTTCAAGTCACATCTGTACGAGCAAGTAAAATAAAACAGCAAGTCCAGATGCCTTGACTTATTGCTACAGATAAGGTGAAGGAGCACTGGGGCCCTTCGTTAGGATGAGTCTTGGGGCCCACACTTAGGTTTATATTCAGGGCCCGTGCACATTACGCCAGGCTGGATTGTCTATATGCATGCGCTCGGGATGCCCCAAATAACCTAGACATGGTTCAGGCTTAATGTCCTAAAAGGGCCTTCACAAGCCTGTGAAGAAGTATAATTAGAAGGGAGTGGGCTCCCACAGATCTCACGTGATAGCTTCCCCCCCCCCGGCCCACGTCAGGTCCTCTTTAAGCTGAGCTCTTGGCGTGCGTCAGCGGGCTCGCTTTGCTAATTGACGGGTAAATAAACACGGCCAATAACGGTGTTTGTGCTGCGCTGGGTGGTCTCCGCTCCTCAGTCAGATGTGGGAACAATTTACACTGTTCATTGAAAACATATTAAGGGTCCGAAGAAAGGAGCGCGTGCCCGCCGGGGTCAGATAAAGGGTGTCCCATAGATTTCATTCTCCGAGAATGATTTCCTCTGGTGACCCCGAGAATGGTTTCCTCTGGTGACCCCGAGAATGATTTCCTCTGGTGACCCCGAGAATGATTTCCTCTGGTGACCCCGAGAATGATTTCCTCTGGTGACCCCGAGAGTGATTTCCTCTGGTGACCCCGAGAATGATTTCCTCTGGTGACCCCGAGAATGATTTCCTCTGGTGACCCCGAGAATGATTTCCTCTGGTGACCCTAAGAATGATTTCCTCTAGTGACCCTAAGAATGATTTTCTCTGGTGACCCCGAGAATGATTTCCTCTGGTGGTGGCCTCAAGAATGATTTCCTCTGGTGACCCCAAGAATGATTTCCTCTGGTGACCCCGAGAATGATTTCCTCTGGTGACCCCGAGAATGATTTCCTCTAGTGACCCCGAGAATGATTTCCTCTAGTGACCCTGAGAATGATTTCCTCTAGTGACCCCGAGAATGATTTCCTCTAGTGACCCTGAGAATGATTTCCTCTGGTGACCCCGAGAATGATTTCCTCTGGTGACCCCGAGAATGATTTCCTCTGGTGACCCCGAGAATGATTTCCTCTGGTGACCCCAAGAATGATTTCCTCTGGTGACCCCGAAAATGATTTCCTCTAGTGACCCCGAGAATGATTTCCTCTGGTGACCCCGAGAATGATTTCCTCTGGTGACCCCGAGAATGATTTCCTTTAGTGACCCCGAGAATGATTTCCTCTGGTGGCCCCGAGAATGATTTCCTCTGGTGACCCCGAGAATGATTTCCTCTGGTGACCCCGAGAATGATTTCCTCTGGTGACCCCGAGAATGATTTCCTCTGGTGACCCCGAGAATGATTTCCTCTGGTGACCCCGAGAATGATTTCCTCTGGTGACCCCGAGAATGATTTCCTATGGTGACCCCGAGAATGATTTCCTCTGGTGACCCCGAGAATGATTTCCTTTAGTGACCCCGAGAATGATTTCCTCTGGTGTTCCAGAGAGTGATTTCCTCTGGTGACCCCGAGAATGATTTCCTCTGGTGACCCCGAGAATGATTTCCTCTGGTGACCCCGAGAATGATTTCCTTTAGTGACCCCGAGAATGATTTCCTCTGGTGGCCCCGAGAATGATTTCCTCTGGTGGCCCTGAGAATGATTTCCTCTGGTGACCCTGAGAATGATTTCCTCTGGTGACCCCAAGAATAATTTCCTCTGGTGACCCCGAGAATGATTTCCTCTGGTGACCCCGAGAATGATTTCCTCTGGTGACCCCGAGAATGATTTCCTCTGGTGACCCCAAGAATAATTTCCTCTGGTGGCCCCGAGAAGTATTTCCTCTGGTGACCCCGAGAATGATTTCCTCTGGTGACCCCAAGAATGATTTCCTCTGGTGACCCCGAGAATGATTTCCTTTGGTGACCCCGAGAATGATTTCCTCTGGTGGCCCCGAGAATGATTTCCTCTGGTGACCCCGAGAATGATTTCCTCTGGTGACCCCGAGAATGATTTCCTCTGGTGACCCCGAGAATGATTTCCTCTGGTGACCCCGAGAATGATTTCCTCTGGTGGCCCCGAGAATGATTTCCTATGGTGACCCCAAGAATGATTTCCTCTGGTGACCCCGAGAATGATTTCCTCTGGTGACCCCGAGAATGATTTCCTCTGGTGGCCCCGAGAATGATTTCCTCTGGTGGCCCCGAGAATGATTTCCTATGGTGACCCCGAGAATGATTTCCTCTGGTGACTCCGAGAATGATTTCCTTTAGTGACCCCGAGAATGATTTCCTCTGGTGACCCCGAGAATGATCGGAAGTTGGATGGGGGATGGAAAAAAAGAAAGAACTGAAGGATTGAAAGAAAGAGAAGGGAATAAAGAAAGAATGAATGTATGTGATACACTGTCATCATGTGACTCTGGAGGAGAGCGAGCAGTACTCTAGGGGGTGGGGCTTATGTGGTTAATATGTATAAGCCGGCAGCACTGAGCCCCTCATTCATTGGCTTCCTCCCCTGAGACGAATTCGAAACCCAACACATATCTTTTCATCCCCTGGCCACTTCCTCAGGCAGCTCCGAGCTCCGCGTTCCCACCAGGCCGCCGACGTCCGCGAGCGAAACGTTTGAACGCGTTCCAAGCCGGAACGTTTCAAATGAAAGACTCTGTATTGGGGGGGGGGGGGGGGGGGGGCATGCGCGCGCGCGGCGGGGGGGCGGAATGTAATGGCGCCTTTATGGTTAATGAGGGCTGAAGTTTAAAGGGGACCTACAGTCAGCCGCTCGCTTAGAGGACTCGGTCACTTGTTTTAAAAAGTTCTGATACAGTTGTATCACTAAGTGGAAGGTCGGTCACTTGTGAAGTTGCAACAAGCTCTGATACAGTTGTAAAAAGTTACTGAAGTTTATTCCTATTCTCTGTATAGATGCACTATTGATTTAAAGGGCGTTTTAATCAGGGCATAGTCCCATATATTCTATTCTCTCAATCTAAGGCCCCTTGTGTATCAGTGATGAGCAGCGGCAGTCGGGGATTCTCGGAATTTAAAGGAATTTACAGGAATTTAAAGGAATTGTCCAGATAGAAACCAAAGAAAAATTCAAGTCTCTGTAGGACCTTTCCTTTTGTCTTCACCCTTATCCTTTAAAGTGGACCAAAACCCACGACTGGGATTCTATAAGGGCCGATCGATTCCCTCCCCCCGGGGCATCCAACATCGGGATGCCAGGCTGTGTGATACCCCCCCAGGTCGCCCCATACACTTACCTTGTTTCCTGGTCCGATGATGCATCCCCGCTATCCCTCTAGCAGGGTCAGGCATTTGTGAATGGCCGGTCTGGGCACGCTCCCTGTTAGAGGGAAGCTGGGGATGCGGCCGCCAGCGCGCTCGGAGCCGCTGGCCTTAGACGAAGCCTTAGATGGCGTGACCTCAGCGGCTTTCGAGCACACTGATTGGACGAGCAGCTGCGCATGTGCTGCAGGACCGGGAAAAAGGTGAGTTGCACTCAGCAATATGGGGGGTTTCAGATAGCGGGGCATCCCCGATCAGGGGCCAAAACCCAGAAAACAAAAATGGTGCACCGCAAAAATACTATTTATATCGACGCGCTCTCCTACAGTACAGACTATGCAAGAAAAGGCTACAATGCAAGATAAGGCTACAATGCAAGAAAAGGCTCCTATGCAATGCAAGAAAAGGCTCCTATGCAGGAAAAGGCTACAAGAAAATGTGTAAGAAAAGGCTACAATGCAAGAAAAGGCTCCTATGCAATGCAATAAAAGGCTCATATGCAGGAAAAGGCTACAAGAAAATGTGTAAGAAAAGGCTACAATGCAAGAAAAGGCTCCTATGCAATGCAAGAAAAGGCTCCTATGCAGGAAAAGGCTACAAGAAAATGTGTAAGAAAAGGCTACAATGCAAGAAAAGGCTCCTATGCAATGCAAGAAAAGGCTCCTATGCAGGAAAAGGCTACAAGAAAATGTGTAAGAAAAGGCTACAATGCAAGAAAAGGTTCCTATGCAAGAAAAGGCTACAAGAAAATATGTAAGAAAAGGCTACAATGCAAGAAAAGGCTCCTATGCAATGCAAGAAAAGGCTGCTATGCAGGAAAAGGCTACAAGAAAATGTGTAAGAAAAGGCTACAATACAAGAAAAGGCTCCTATGCAATGCAAGAAAATGCTCCTATGCAAGAAAAGGCTACAAGAAAATATGTAAGAAAAGGCTACAATGCAAGAAAAGCTCCTATGCATAGGAGCCTTTTCTTGCGTTGTAGCCTTTTCTTACATATTTTCTTGTAGCCTTTTGCATAGGAGCCTTTTCTTGTATTGTAGCCTTTTCTTACATATTTTCTTGTAGCCTTTTGCTACAAGAAAAGGCTCATATGCAAGAAAAGGCTACAAGAAAATATGCAAGAAAAGGCTACAAGAAAATATGCAAGAAAAGGCTACAATGCAAGAAAAGGCTCCTATGCAATGCAAGAAAAGGCTCATATGCAAGAAAAGGCTACAAGAAAATATGCAAGAAAAGGCTCATATGCAAGAAAAGGCTACAAGAAAATATGCAAGAAAAGGCTCATATGCAAGAAAAGGCTACAAGAAAATATGCAAGAAAAGGCTCCTATGCAAGAAAAGGCTACAAGAAAATATGCAAGAAAAGGCTACAATGCAAGAAAAGGTTCCTATGCAATGCAAGAAAAGGCTCCTATGCAGGAAAAGGCTACAAGAAAATATGTAAGAAAAGACTACAATGCAAGAAAAGGCTCCTATGCAATGCAAGAAAAGGCTCCTATGCAAGAAAAGGCTACAAGAAAATATGTAAGAAAAGGCTACAATGCAAGAAAAGGCTCCTATGCAATGCAAGAAAAGGCTCCTATGCAAGAAAAGGCTACAAGAAACTATGCAAGAAAAGGCTACATGCAAGAAAAGGCTCCTATGCAATGCAAGAAAAGGCTCCTATGCAAGAAAAGGCTACATGCAAGAAAAGGCTACAAGCCACAACAACAACCACCAATAAGGGAGCACAAACAAAAAGTTCAGACAGTCATTTTATTGAGAGTATAAAACAACCTAAAATCTACATACACACAAAGACACTTAAAAACAACTGCTGCTGCCCCAATCCCATGCAACCTATAAATAACCCACAGAGACAAATTTAGTATCCAAAATTAGGGGGGGACCCATGTGTAAAAATACTATATTATAACTGTAAAAAGCATAAACGTATCTTTTGTGCCGGAACAAAACACGAGAGAGAAAAAAAACCCTTATAACAAAGTTTAAAAAAAATATATAAATATACACCAGCAAAATGACAACACAATGTGTATCATAAAAAGTAACAATTGAAAAAATAACAATCTGCACCATAAAACCAGATCAGTGTTTTATCAGTCAGTCAAAGCCTACTCGTGATAAAGATGCTATTGCACAAAATATTTCTCAAAGCGTAGCAAATATGTAATAGAACAAAACAGTATTAACAAGAGTAAATAGTATAACAGGTGTTTAAGCATCAGAAGCAAATTGCAAAGTGCAGTGCCAGGGCACAGATACAATGTTACCAATAGCCAGATGATCAGCACATGGTGTCCAAACAGTGGGGAGGGAGAACAAACCACCTGCGCACGCGGCTTCCCGCGCCGCTTCTTGCTTGGGTGAGGGACCAAAACCCAGGATAGTGAGAATCTTGGGTTTTGGTCCACTTTAAATGGTAAGCTCCCAAGGCCAGAGCCCTCACTGCCTAATGTACTCCTGTACTAAAGCGGACCAGAACCTGACTATCCCTGCTGTGCGAACACTTCCTCCCCTATTGGCCAGAAAAACTCACCTTTCCCCAGTCTTACAGCGAACTCGGCTCCATTGGCTAAGAATTGGCTAAGAGCTGAGTGTAGCTAAGGGTGCGCATTCATGAATGGCTGTCACTGTCACACGTCGTAACCCGCACATGCACCGTAGTATTGTTATCCCCTCTCAGCAGCCTTAAAGTGGACCAACACCCCCCCACTGATCGGCCTGGGAATCTATAAGATTCCCGGGCCGATCAGCTCCCTCCCCGCGGGACATCCCGAAATCGGGATGCCCTACTGTGTGAAATCCCCCCCGGACGCCCACAAACCTTACCTTCTCCCCGTTCCAACGGCGCATGCGCGGGCCACCGCCGCCGCCTCTCGCGTGTCCCTCTAGCAGGGCGCGCTCCCTGTAAGAGGGAAGCGCAAGAGGCGGCGGCGGCCTCAGCTTGTCCATTGCTTGTCCCCAATCGGGGTGCCCCGCGGAAGTGGACCAACACCCAGGATAGTGAAAATCCTGGGTGTTGGTCCACTTTAAAGTGAAACAAACCCTGGGATATTTACTATCCCGGGGTATAGGGGTTTGGGATGCCCTCGCTGTGTCCATAAAAACTCACCTTTCCCCGCTCCTACAGCGAACTCGGCTCCATTGGCTAAGAATTGGCTAAGAGCTGAATGCAGCTAAGCGTGCCGCCGCGGGCATCCCCATCAGGCTGTAGCAGGGGGCGCACTCATGCTGCGCATTCATGAATGCCTGTCACTGGCACAAGCACCATTGAATCATTATCCCCTCTTAGCAGCCTTTTAAAGCGGACCAAAATCCACATTTTTAACTAACATCCCCTGAATTGCTCCCCCCATGAAGAGTGGCTTTTGCCTATTTTTACTGCCCCTAGTTATCTCTAATCCCAGATATAATGGCGCCTGCTTTAGCTGTTAAGCCCGCCTCCTCCATTCATTGCCACTGTTGTGTGTGGTGATGATGTCACAGAGGGGGCAGCAAAAAGAACAGTGTTCCAGGAGAATTTAAAAAGTGAAAATATCCATTTCTACTACAGCCCAAGTAGGGGGTACTGGCAGGGGCTTTGGCCAAACGTCTTTCAAAAGCTCCATGGGTTTTGGTCTGCTTTAAAGTGAAACAAAACCCGGGATATTTACTACCCCCCGGGCATAGGGGTTTGGGATGCCCTCGCTGTGTGAAACCCCCCAGGTTGCCCATAAAAACTCACCTTTCCCTGGTCCTATAGCACATGCGCGGGATCAGCTCCATTTGGCTAAGAGTCGGCTTAGGGCCAAATGAAGCCAAGCGCGCCGACGGACGCATTTCTTCTAACCTCCAGCAGGGGGCGTCCCCGCGTCACCCATTCACAGATACCTGGCGGGTCTGGCTTAAGGTGTAGTGTGGCCCGCGCATGCACCATTGGATCGGGGATTATTAAGTTTTTCATACCTCCCTATCCCATCTCCTATCCATCAATCAATGAGGGGGCGTGGCTTCATTTACATATTGGGGTGTAACATGCAGATCCATCTCCTATCCATCAATCAAAGAGGGGGCGTGGCTTCATTTACATATTGAGGTGTAACATGCAGATCTATCTCATATCCATCAATCAATGAGGGGGTGTGATTTAATTTACATATTGGGGTGTAACATGCAGATCCATCTCCTATCCATCAATCAATGAGGGGGCGTGGCTTCACCCATTCCTCAATGAGGAGGCGGGGCTTCACTAATCCCTCAATGAGGGGCGTGGCTTAATTTACATATTGTCCCTCTTTGAGGTGTAACATGCAGATCTGCAGCAATAAATGATTAATTTTCCTATTCAAAGTGTTTCTATTGTTGTAACTGTTACAATGTATCTCCTATCCATCCCTCAATGAGGGGGCGTGGCTTCATCCATTCCTCAATGAGGGGGCGTGGCTTCATTCATTCCTCAATGAGGGGGCGTGGCTTCATCCATCCCTCAATGAGGGGGCGTGGCTTCATCCATTCCTCAATGAGGGGGCGTGGCTTCATCCATCCCTCAATGAGGGGACGTGGCTTCCTCCATCCCTCAATGAGGGGACGTGGCTTCATCCATCCCTCAATGAGGGGGCGTGGCTTCCTCCATCCCTCAATGAGGAGGCGTGGCTTCATCCATCCCTCAATGAGGGGACGTGGCTTCATCCATCCCTCAATGAGGGGGCGTGGCTTCATCCATCCCTCAATAAGGGGGCGTGGCTTCATCCATCCTTCAATGAAAGGGACGTGGCTTCATCCATTCCTCAATGAGGGGGCGTGGCTTCATCCATCCTTCAATGAGTGGGACGTGGCTTCATCCATTCCTCAATGAGGGGACGTGGCTTCATCCATCCCTCAATGAGGGGGCGTGGCTTCATCCATCTCTCAATGAGGGGGCGTGGCTTCATCCATTCCTCAATGAGGGGACGTGGCTTCATCCATCCCTCAATGAGGGGGCGTGGCTTCATCCATCTCTCAATGAGGGGGCGTGGCTTCATCCATCCCTCAATGAGGGGCGTGGCATCATCCATCCCTCAATGAGGGGACGTGGCTTCATCCATCCCTCAATGAGGGGGTGTAGCTTCATCCATCCCTCAATGAGGGGGCGTGGCTTCATCCATCCCTCAATGAGGGGGCGTGGCTTCATCCATCCCTCAATGAGGGGTTGTGGCTTCATACATCCATCAATGAGGGGGCGTGGCTTCATCCATCCCTCAATGATGGGGCGTGGCTTCATCCATCCCTCAATGAAGGGGTGTGGCTTCATGTATCCCTCAATGAGGGGGTGTGGCTTCACGTATCCCTCAATGAGGGGGCGTGACTTCATCCCCCAATGAGGGGGCGTGGCTTCATTTACATATTGTCCCTCTTAGAGGTGTAACATGCAGATCTGCAGCAATAAATTATTCATTTGCCTATTCAAAGTGTTTCTATTGTTGTAACTGTTACAATGTATCTCCTATCCATCCCTCAATGAGGGGGCGTGGCTTCATTTACATATTTATTTCCTTCTTTCCGTGTCTGCGTGTAGACCGCACAATGCCACGAGGTTCGTCCACCAGTCTCCTCCGGCCCCTTCCTGAGGAGCCGGCCCTGGATGCCAGGTGTCCTGCCTTCATGGCGTCTGCACACGTCGCTCTTTCGGAAGGTTCTTGCGGTTTCCGGTCCCCTCTTCCACCCGCAGCGAGCGCCTTTCATGGGGGTCAGGCTGCGACCCCGCAGAGTTTAGTTTCGGGTCAGGGATGGGGACACCCCGGGGAGGGGGCGCACTCGTTCCCAGGACTGAGCCGAGGCCAGAGACGGGTTCCTGATGTCTGGCTACAAACCACAAACTTTCCAAAATGTTACGGCTTGGGAACTGCGTGATTACCATAGAGGCAGCTGCCCATAGCAGGAAGGGGCCCCATCCTAAGCTTGGTCACATGGGGTGTATGTAGCTAACTGCCCCTTTGTGTTTATGTCCCCCATGTGGCTCCATCAGGTTCCGCCCCCTTGAGGGCAACTGGGACCCGAACAGCTGAACGGAGCTGTGGACGGCCCTGGAGTCTTAAACCCTGGGTTTTGGTCTGCTTTCAGGGAGTCATGCATGAAGGAGTCGCGCCTTTTTGGTCTGCTTTAAGGGAGTCATGCATGAAGGAGTCGCGCCTTTTTGGTCTGCTTTAAGGGAGTCATGCATGAAGGAGTTGCGCCTTTTTGGTCTGCTTTAAGGGAGTCATGCATGAAGGAGTCGCGCCTTTGCTGCTTTCACAAGGTGAAGGTCCCTGTCATTAAGTGTCATTTATTGAGGGGACTGTGCATGATGCGTCAGCAGAAGGGAGCAAGTTCAATAGGGCTTATCAGGCAAATGCAAAATGCTGGTGAATGACAGCAAGGGATAACAGGGAGTGCGCAATGGGGAGCGCGCATAGGCTAAGGGGTTGTGGGAGGTGCGCCCCGTGCAATCACCTGGGGATCACTGGATCAGTGGGTATCCCGGGCAAACCGAAGGGGATGCCCCATTGACAGGGAATCGCTAGCCCTGGAGTTGTGGGTTTTGGTCAAAGTGGGTCAAAACCTACGCGTCTGGGCCCTGGAATCCAAAAGATTCCAGGCCCGCCGGCTAGCCTGCCCCCGGGGCATCCCACACCGGAGGCCCCACTGTGTGAGACACCTAGGGGCGTACATATCATTGGGGCAGTGCAGGCAAATGCCCCCGGGGCCTGTGGAACGAAGGGGCCTGGTGCACCATAGAGACAGTGCAGGCATGTGCCCCTGGGGTCTGCGGAACGAGGGGGCCTGGCGCACCATAGAGGCAGTGCAGGCACGTGCCCCCGGGGCCTGCGGAGCGAGGTGGCCTGGCGCACCATAGAGACAGTACAGGCACGTGCCCCCGGGGCTTGCGGAACGAGGGGGCCTGGCGCACCATAGAGACAGTACAGGCACGTGCCCCCGGGCCTGCGGAACGAGGGGGCCTGCTGCACCATAGAGACAGTACAGGCACGTGCCCCCGGGGCCTGCGGAACGAGGGGGCCTGGCGCACCATAGAGCCAGTACAGGCACATGCCCCCGGGGCCTGCGGAACGAGGGGGCCTGGCGCACCATAGAAGCAGTACAGGCACGTGCCCTCGGGGCCTGCAGAACGAGGTGGCCTGCTGCACCATAGAGACAGTACAGGCACGTGTCCCCGGGGCCTGCGGAACGAGGGGGCCTGGCGCACCATAGAGACAGTACAGGCACGTGTCCCCGGGGCCTGTGGAACGAGGGGGCCTGGCGCACCATAGAAGCAGTACAGGCACGTGCCCCCGGGGCCTGCGGAACGAGGGGGCCTGGCGCACCATAGAGGCAGTACAGGCACATGCCCCCGGGGCCTGCGGAACGAGGGGGCCTGGCGCACCATAGAGACAGTACAGGCACATGCCCCCGGGGCCTGCGGAACGAGGGGGCCTGGCGCACCATAGAGACAGTACAAGCACGGGCCCCTGGGGCCTGCGGAACAAGGGGGCCACCATAGAGACAGTACAGGCACGTGTCCCCGGGGCCTGCAGAACGAGGGGGCCTGGAGCACCATAGAGCCAGTACAGGCACATGCCGCCGGGGCCTGCGGAATGAGGGGGCCTGGCGCACCATAGAGGCAGTACAGGCACATGCCCCCGGGGTCTGCAGAACGAGGGGGCCTGGCGCACCATAGAGACAGTAGAGGCATGTGCCCCCGAGGTCTGCAGAACAAGGGGGCCTGGCGCACCATAGAGACAGTACAAGCACGGGCCCCTGGGGCCTGCGGAACAAGGGGGCCTGGCGCACCATAGGGGCAGTACAGGCACATGGTTCCATCAGGTTCCATAGAGGCAGTACAGGCACGTGCCACCGGGGCCTGCAGAACAAGGGAGCCTGGTGCACCATAGAGGCAGTACAGGCACATGCCCCCGGGGCCTGCAGAACAAGGGAGCCTGGTGCACCATAGAGGCAGTACAGGCACATGCCCCCGGGGCCTGCGGAATGAGGGGGCCTGGCGCACCATAGAGACAGTACAGGCACGTGTCCCGGGGCCTGCGGAACGGGGAGGCCTGGCGCACCATAGAGACAGTACAGGCACGTGCCCCCGGGGCCTGCGGAACTAGGGGGCCTGGCGCACCACAGGGGCAGTACAGGCACATGGTTCCATCAGGTTCCATAGAGGCAGTACAGGCACGTGCCACCGGGGCCTGCGGAACAAGGGGGCCTGGTGCCCCATAGAGGCAGTACAGGCACATGCCCCCGGGGCCTGCAGAACGAGGGGGCCTGGCGCACCATAGAGACAGTACAGGCACATGCCCCCAGGGCCTGCTTAAAGAGGGGGCCTGGTGCACCATAGAAGCAGTACAGGCATGTGCCCCTGGGGCCTGTGGAGCGAGGGGGCCTGGCGCACCATAGAGCCAGTACAGGCACATGCCCCCGGGGCATGTGGAACGAGGGGGCCTGGCGCACCATAGAAGCAGTACAGGCACGTGCCCTCGGGGCCTGCAGAACGAGGTGGCCTGGCGCACCATAGAGGCAGTACAGGCACGTGCCCCCGGGGCCTGCGGAGCGAGGGGGCCTGGCCCACCATAGAGACAGTACAGGCACGTGCCCCCGGGGCTTGTGGAACGAGGGAGCCTGGCGCACCATAGAGGCAGTACAGGCACGTGCCCCCGGGGCCTGCGGAACGAGGGGGCCTGGTGCACCATAGAAGCATTACAGGCACATGACCCTGGGGCCTGCGGAACGAGGGGGCCTGGCGCACCATAGAGACAGTACAAGCACGTGCCCCCCGGGCCTGCGGAGCGAGGGGGCCTGGCGCACCATAGAGACAGTACAGGCACGTGCCTCCCGGGCTTGCGGAACGAGGGGGCCTGGCGCACCATAGAGACAGTACAGGCATGTGCCCCCGGGGCCTGCGGAACGAGGGGCTTGGCGCAGAATAGAGACAGTACAGGCACGTGCCCCCGAGGCCTGCAGAAAAAAGGGCATGGCCACCATAGAGACAGTACAAACATGGGCCCCGGGGCATGCGGAACAAGGGGGCCGGCCGCACCATAGAGGCAGTGCAGGCACGTGCCCCCGGGGCCTGCGGAACGAGGGGGCCTGGCCCACCATAGAGACAGTACAGGCACGTGCCCCCGAGGCCTGCAGAACAAGGTGGCCTGGCGCACCATAGAGGCAGTGCAGCCCCCGGGGCCTGCGGAACGAGGGGGCCTGGTGCACCATAGAGGCAGTACAAGCACGGGCCCCTGGGGCCTGCGAAACTAGGGGGCCTGGCGCACCATAGAGGCAGTTCAGGCACATGCCCCCGGGGCCTGCAGAACAAGGGGGCCTGGAGCACCATAGCATACCTCCCAACTTCTGAAAATGTGAATGCGGGACAAGCCACGCCCCCGGCCGCGCCCATGTCACGCCCCGACCACACCCCCTGTCACGCCCTCCAGCTCTGATCCTCCAGCAACGTCGGCTGCCTTCACCCCTGCATGCCAGCCTGCGTAAGTTTTTTTTTATCCCCAACCCAGCCCCCCGCGCGCCGCCCCCGCCCCCTGCGCGCTCGGCCAGTGTTAATACTAAAGACGCCGGTGCCCTGCGCGCCCGGCCAGTGTTTATACTAAAGACACCGCCGCAGCGCAGTGTGTCCCGGGACACTTGCTAGTGGTCCGGGACCGCGGGATTTTGTTGAAAAACCGGGACAATCCCGGGAAAATCGGGACAGTTGGGAGGCATGCCATAGAGGCAGTGCAGCTCGTGCCCCCGGGGCCTGCGTAACAAGGGGGCCTGGCGCACCATAGAGGCAGTGCAGGCACATGCCCCCGGGGCCTGCGGAACGAGGGTGCCTGGCGCACCATAGAGGCAGTGCAGCCCCCGGGGCCTGCGGAACAAGGGGGCCTGGCGCACCATAAAGACAGTACAGGCACGTGCCCCCGGGGCCTGCGGAGCGAGGGGGCCTGGCGCACCATAGAGGCAGTGCAGGCACATGCCCCCTGGGCTTGTGGAACGAGGGAGCCTGGTGCACCATAGAGACAGTACAGGCACGTGCCCCCGGGGCCTGCGGAACGAGGGGGCCTGGCCCACCATAGAGACAGTGCAGGCACGTGCCCCCGAGGCCTGCAGAACAAGGGGGCCTGGCGCACCATAGAGACAGTACAGGCACGTGCCCCCGGGGCCTGCGGAACGAGGGGGCCTGGCGCACCATAGGGGCAGTACAGGCACGTGCCCCCGGGGCCTGCGGAACGTGGGGGCCTGGCGCACCATAGAGACAGTACAGGCATGTGCCCCCGGGGCCTGCGGAACGTGGGGGCCTGGCGCACCATAGAGACAGTACAGGCATGTGCCCCCGGGGCCTGCGGAACGAGGGGGCCTGGCGCACCATAGAGACAGTACAGGCACGTGCCCCCGGGGCCTGCGGAACGTGGGGGCCTGGCGCACCATAGAGACAGTACAGGCACGTGCCCTAGGCCTGTGGAACGTGGCTGATGCAACCCTTGGCCTGCACTGTCCCTTTAAGCCTAGCCATTAGTCTCCCTCATGCGGACCCACAATCCGCTGACTCAGGGGGGGACTCAAACTTTTCCCATGAGCAGGAAAGCCCCGGCGGTCACGTCGAGGGTTTGGCGCTATTTCGGGCGCGGCGTGCGCGGAATGCGGCCAGGCCACAAATTGCCGGTTACTCACCGTCCGCGGCTTTAGGTCAGATGGACCTAAAAGAAAAAAAAAAAAAAAAATGGCCGCTGCACATTCTACTCACCCGGAGATAAAAATATTCTCTGTGAGAATGAAGTGGCAGTGGCGCTCCCGTCGCCGCCGGCCGTGGCGTCCTTTTCTGTACATCTGGAAAGCGTTACCGTCGTTTACCTGAGATTTAAGCGGGACAAATCCCAGGATTTCTGAGGTTTTGTCCTTTGCCCTGGGAGCAGCTCATTTTGGGATGCCCCACTGTTCCTGCTCGTACTGCACATGTGCGGGCTCTCGTCCAATCAGAGCCGTTTGCCGTGACTATGACTATGGTTCTGATGTTCTTCAATGGGAGCATGAGCCACCGCATCCCCAGCATCTCCGGGCTCTGATTTGAGGAGAGCATGCTCATGTGCCATGGGACCGGGAACAGGTAAGCTTTTACTAGTGATCTGTTTGTTTTTTTTAAAACAGCTGGGCATCCCAAATGGGTAAAAATTAGCGTCCAGCTCTGGAATCTTCTAGATTCCAAAGATGGCCTGCTTTAATATTGTTCTGCTTTAAAGCAGGATAGCCCTGGAATATAACAGATTGCAGGGCCGGCCGCTGGCCTTCCAATGGGGCATCCCAAATCTGGATACCCCGCTGTGTCTCCCCCCAGGGCACCACAAAACTCACCTTCTTCCTGGCTCCCTCGCCTATGTAAATATCGGAAGTCGCATCCCCAGCATCTCTGGGCTCTGATTGGAGGAGAGAATGCACATGCGCCATGTGATCGGGTACAGGTAAGCTTTTACCGGTGATCTGGGGGGATTTTACACAGCTGGGCATCCCAATTGGGATACCCAGCTGTGTACAAACCAATGCCTGGCCCTGGAATCTTTTAGATTCAAAGGCTGGCCTTGTGTTTTGTTCCGCTTTAAAGCTGGACAGCCCTGGAATATAATGGGGCATCCCAAATCTGGATACACCACTGTGTAACCCCCCCCCAGGGTACCATAAAACTAACTTTCTTCCTTCGCCTATAGAGTTATCGTCGGTCGCATCCCCAGCATCTCTAAGCTGTGCGCACGCTCCCGCCCCCAGCCATTCCAATCGCCACAAACATTACCTATGCACGGCAAACGGCTCTGATTGGACGAGAGCCCGTGCACGCACCATAGGCTTAAGGTGCGTTTTATGGGTGGTCTTACATTGCAGGGCATCCCGAATCAGTAGGACCCCCCAACAAAGGGAACAAAACCAAGAAAAGTCATAATCCTGGGTTTTGTTCCGCTTTAACGAACCAACGTCAGCCCGAAAACTCACCTTCGTTCCCTGTCCAACGAGCAGCGGCCGCGTCCCCGCTAAGCCATTAGCAAGGCGCGTGCCCGCACCAGGCATTTGAGTGTCCTTCGGTGGTGGAGGAATGGCGCTGCGCCCGCGTCCCCCGACACGTATAATCATCCGGATTATCTTACGCGCCGCGGGATGCTGTAATTGCGGCTCCCCCTCCACTCATGTGTCAGCTTCAATATCCTGATGGTCTCACGGATGGCAGGAGAGCGCGCGGCCCCGCGGGAAGCAGCCATTTTTATACCCAGCCACCAATTTGATCTAATTTTAGAAGCAAATTGAGACAGACCGGAGTCTGGACGGGCCAAACGGGGGGGGGGGGGGGCCTCACCTGACCGCCGGGGGACAGCCCGGTGCGGCTCAGACAGGTTCAGGTTGGGAGTCCGGGGCTGGCTATAGCTCTTGGGTTAAAGCGGACCTACAGTCAAAAATGAGTTTCTAAAGATGGAGGTGGGTCAGGGGTGGGATGACCGCATCTAGGTGAGCAGCGGGCAAACTGGAGCGTTATGATGCCCGGGGTCAGGCTTTAACCCGGCCCTGGAATCTCTCACACTCCAGCACAGCAGGGTTACATATCTCCCTTAGTGTCCCTGATTTGGAGGGACTGTCCCTCTTCTGAGTCTGTGTCCCCCTGTCCCTCATTGTTCTAATTTGTCCCTCTTTGAGGTGTAACATGCAGATCTGCAGCAATAAATGATTCATTTGCCTATTCAAAGTGTTTCTATTGTTGTAACTGTTACAATGTATCTCCTAGCCATCCCTCAATGAGGGGGCGTGGCTTCATCCATCCCTCAATGAGGGGGCGTGGCTTCATCCATCCCTCAATGAGGGGGCGTGGTCTAATTTAACAAATGTCCCTCTTTCCCACCCTGAAAAGTTGGTAGGTATGGAGGTACCTGGATTTTTGCCCACTTTAAAGGGACGGTACTGTAACAAAAATGACTTTAGGTTTCTAAAGATGGAGTGCGGCCAGGGATGCACGCGCTGTGGGATCGCCAGGTTGAGGTGAGCATTGGGCAAGCCTTATCCTTATTTAGGATTCCCCGAGGTCAGACTCAAACCCGGCCCTGGAATCTCTCCAGAGCTGTGTTAGAACCTGACCCTGGGGCACTTTAAAGAGACAGTCCAGTCTTGTTAATGGGAGCAGCCATGATGGGATGACCTGCGGCTGCCGCCCCATTCTGCGGCAAATCAAGTAACCTTGGGGTATCCTGAACTGGGATACCCTGATGTGTGAGCCCAACGGATTGCCTAGCATTAACTTTTTCCAGGGATTCCCCGGCACCCCTGTAGCCGAGGCCCGCTCCCGCCTCAGATATGCTCGGTGTGGATGGGAGCATGCCACACACTGCAGGGAAAGGGGGATGCGGCCTTATGCCGGACTCTCTGTTTGAAGTGGACCTATGAGACTCCAGGGCAGGCGTACTTGCCACCCCGATCGGGGGTGCCCCGCTGTGTGAAACCCCCCAGATCACCCAAAAACTCAACTCCCTTCCCAGACCAACAGCGCATGTGCGAGCAGCGGCCGCATTCCCGCTATCCCTTCACCAAGGCGCGTCTCCACGTCAGACATTTGTGACTGGGTCTAATGCAACTGGATCTGAGCGCGCTGACGGCCGCATCCCCCGCTACCCTCTAACAGGGAGCGTGCCCGCGCCGCCATTCACAAATACCTGGCATGGGCGCGCTCCTTGTTAGAGGGTAACGTGGGGATGCGGCCGCCAGCAAGCTCAGGTCCAGTTGCATTAGACGAGCTCCTGGACGACGGTGGATCTGAGCGCGCTGACTGGACGAGCGGCCGCGCATGCGCCGTAGGAACGGGAAGAGGTGAGTCTGTTCAGGCGACCTGGGGGGTTTCACACAGCGGGGCATCCCCGATCGGGGTGCAAGGACCTAAACGCAGGATAGTCAAAATCCTGGGTTTTGTTCCACTTTAAGCAGCTCTGTATGCAGATCATTATTATGCAAGCAAGTTTTCTGCAAGTCCTTGGGCTGAGGAGGAAGTCGATAGGACGAAACGCGTCGGGCGGAGCCTAGTGACCACGTGACTTTCGAAGGAAGACAGAGATTACCAAGCCTGCGGGCGAGGCATCGGGTAAACATATATGCAGAGCGGTAGGAGCCTGAGCTGATTGCGGTGGCGAGAGCAATGGTGGTAACGCGCAGCTTTGCTATACGCTGGATTTTATTGATATATTTGGTGAGCATTGCATAGTGGGGGCAACTGAACCAGGAATCTGCGCAATTTTACACTATGTTGGCGTTTTTGTTTTTTTATTGCAAATCAACATTAAATTTGGAGCGAATGCTTGATGTAAAATGACCCGTTTTTATTGCCATTAGGAAGTGAAAAAGTGGATGAATTTGAAAGCAGCAGATCCCAATCCTTAATGGAGCAGTATCGCGAAATTTGCATTAAAAAGGATAAATAATTAAATAGCCACACAATAGCTTCTAACATGTGTATAAATAATCTGGCGATAGAAAAAGGAAAAAATATCTGCCTTTCTTTTAAATTGTATAATGCCAATGGCTCAGTCCATTTGCTGAATAGGGGGATCTGCTGGGTTGTATTTAGTGAGCTGCTTCATTTAGCCCACTGGTCTCCTGACACTGTAATCAGTGGTAACGGCTGTGTGTGTGTGTGAGGTGAGACCAGGTGACTCAAATGTGTAAAATCTATACAAAATAAACTAAACTGAATGAAAATAACTGAAATTCATCTTTGAATAACTGTGCAGGAAAATCTAAAGGTATTAAAGTGGAACAAAACCCTGAGTGGCCGACCCTGAAGTCTATAAGACCCGGCCATTGACCTTCCCCCCTTGGGCATTCTAAATCAGGATGCCCACTGTGTGAAACGACCCCTGGATAACCACAGATCCCCCCATTTTTCTGGCGCGCTCACGCAGATAGTCATTTAGACAGGCCGGGCGGCCAGGAAGGTTACTGCTCAGGCTCCCCATCTGCGTGCAAACAGAGCTGATTGGATGAGAGCCCGCGTGTGCGCTGTGGGACAGGGAAAGGTACGTTTTCACAGGCGAACTTGGGGATTTCACATATCAGGGCATCCCAAGTCGGGATGCCCCTAGGGGCACAAAACAAAACTCCAGATAGTGAAAATCCTGGGTTGGGCTTTGCTCAAAACACACAAAGCTGGAAGAAAGATCATATGGAAAAATGTGTTGAGAAAAGAGAGAGAAAATGGTAAACTGAAAGATTCTGCAGCAGAGCCAACATGAAGGGAAAACTGTCAAAATAAAAAATGTTTAGAGCAAAAAAACAGGATGTAAACCCAAAAATCCAATTCTGAAATAAAATAACCCCCCCCCCCCCCCCAAAAAAAAGAAAAACTGGCGAGTCTGAGATTTGAACCAATGACTCCCTGGTTCAAAGACATTGAATTTACCAACAAGCTAAATGACTTCTGGAGCTTTCCTCTCTGTTTTAGATATATAAGTTCTGGCCAGGCAATGTTGTTATCTTATGCTGGACGGCTGCCAGCACTGAACAGCTGATACTTTGTTACATTGTTTCCCCCTCTCCTCAGCGTGGAACAGGCCAGAGTTTGTAATTCTTACTCCAACACTTACCTACATTCAAAGTATCATTTAAGTATAAGTCACCAAGAAAAATTTGCGATACTGCTCCTTTAAGGAGGAACTAAATGATTTGCTATTTGATTACAAGGCGTTTTTTTCTAAATAAATCTGTTACGTGTTTTATACTTATAAGGTGGTGGGATAAACACACCTCAATGGAAATATAACACTTTTGGGGTTGAAGTTGTGTGTCCCGCGGAGTGACCGATATATAACCGGCTGTGGCTATATAACAAAACTTGCTGCAGATCTTGGGACTGCTGTGGCTACAGTTCTGATATTACTCCCAGCGAGTGGACGTTTAATCTCTAGATTCTAAATTGTTATATTGTTAACTAATAATTATGCAAGGCTGGTAAAGTGCCCGGACCGGCTGGTTTTTGCAGAGCTTTTCTCTAACGCTCTTACAATCAATTACAAACTGAATCAGGCGAAAGATTTTCTCTTGAGATACAGAAAAGGGAGTTTTTTTTTACACGTGCTGAATCAGTTCTAATGTGAAGATATAACAGTATAACAATATAATGACATAACGGTGTAAAAATATGATGATAAAATGGTGTAACAATATGATGATGAAACCATGTAACAATATGATGATATGACAGTGTAACAATGTGATGATATAAAGGTGGAATAATATGATGATATAACAGTGTAACAATGTGATGATATAAAGGTGGACAATTATGATGATCTAATAGTGTAATAATAATAATATATATATATATAATAAGATATAATGGTGAAATAATATAATTATATAATATAATTATATTAATACATATATAGTACAATTATGATGATCTAATAGTGTAATAATAATAATAATATATATAATAAGATATAATGGTGAAATAATATAATTATATAATATTGTTGAATAATGTGATGATGATATAACGGTGTAACAATGTGATGATATAAAGGTGGAATAATATGGTGATATAACGGTGGAAAATTACGATGATTTAACAGTGTAATAATAAGATGATTTAACAGTGTAATAATAATAAGATAAAATGGTGAATAATAATATGATGATATAACGGTGGAATAATATGATTATATAACAGTGTAATAATATAATGTTGGTGTAACAATATGATGACACAATGGTGAAATAATATGCTGATATAACACTATGATGATATAACTGTGTAATAATAAGATGATATAACAGTGTGATAATAGGATAATATAACAGAGGTACAAAGTGATGACATAACAGTGTAACAATGTGATGATATAACGGTGTAACAATGTGATGATATAAAGGTGGAATAATGTGTTGATATAACAGTGTAACAATGTGATGATATAAATTTGGAATAATGTGATGATATAACAGTGTAACAATGTGATGATATAAAGGTGGAATAATGTGTTGATATAACAGTGTAACAATGTGATGATATAAAGGTGGAATAATGTGTTGATATAACAGTGTAACAATGTGATGATATAAATTTGGAATAATGTGATGATATAACAGTGTAACAATGTGATGATATAACAGTGTAACAACAATGTGATGATATAAAGGTGGAATAATATGATGATATCACAGTGTAACAATGTGATGATATAAAGGTGGACAATTATGATTATTTAATAGTGTAATAATAATAAGAAGAAGATATAATGGTGAAATAATACAATTATGTAATATTGTTGAAATAATGTGATGATATAACGGTGTAACAATGTGATGATATAAAGGTGGAATAATATGGTGATATAATGGTGGAAAATTACGATGATTTAACAGTGTAATAATAAGATGATTTAACCATGTAATAATAATATGATGATATAAAGGTGGAATAATATGATGATATAACGGTGGAATAATATAATGATATGTTGGTGTAACAAAATAATGACACAACGGTGGAAGAATATGATGATATAACGGTGTAATAATATGCTGATATAACACTATGATGATATAACTGTGTAATAATAAGATGATATAACAGTGTGATAATAAGATAATATAACAGAGGAACAACGTGATGACATAACAGTGTAACAATGTGATGATATAACGGTGCATCTGTTCTCTCTGCAGCTCCTCTACCCGGCAGAGCTCAGAGCTGC
The DNA here is from genome assembly GCA_027917425.1 of Gastrophryne carolinensis. NCBI lineage: Eukaryota > Metazoa > Chordata > Amphibia > Anura > Microhylidae > Gastrophryne > Gastrophryne carolinensis. The sequence continues at coordinate 6,221,866 of CM051241.1, forward strand.
TCCTCTGGATCCGCCTGTAAATGAGCCTTTTCACAAGTCCTTCTTTTTTCCTAGAACGGGAAAAAGTCCAGCCACACTCTCTGATGTTGCGGAATGGAGAGGAGCCACAGCCGCCATTAATTGGCATTTGCCAGGTCGGCACGCAGCGGACGGTGAGTGGCGACTGTATGGTTCATGGGGTCACACGGCAGGTAAGAGAAATATACGAGAGCGGGAATAATCTCTTACACATTTTAGAAAGCTCAACAAGAAGTGCTGCAGCTTACAGTGACCCTCCTCCGCCCCCGTCAGCAGCTGGAATGCATGAGCGTTGCCAGGAGTGACGGACATGGCAAGTAAAGGATCAGCGCAGAAAAGGCTCAGTGCAGAAAAGGCTCAGCGCAGAAAAGGCTCAGCGCAGAAAAGGCTCAGCGCAGAAAAGGCTCAGTGCAATCTACATTGAGAGGCGCCGCTGTCAACGCGTCCTTCTCTCTTCTTCGCAGAACTCTAATGGTTTATCCAGTGTCGGCAAACTCGCACAGGAAGTTCATCTCGCAGCTGAACCATGGGAGTCCCCCCCCCCCCCAGGGCAGGAAATTGAGCCAATGAGATTAGAGGCAGCTTTGTCCGGGGTTCCACTTTAATGTGTTATCCCGGGGATCACCCTTTAAAGGATTAGATTTATCCTGGGAGCACCCTCCTTCCCCACCCCCCTAATAGAGATCAGAGTTATTCAAGAATCACCCTCCTCCATTCCCACTCTTTAATAGGGATCAGATAGGAATAGGATAGGAATCAATAGGGATTAATCAGGATCACCCTCCTCCTTTCCCACTTTTTAATAGGGATCAGATAGGAATAGAATTGGAATCAATAGGGATTATTCCAGAATCCACCTCCACCTTTCCCACTCTTTAATAGGGATCAGATAGGGATAGGAAAGGAATCAATAGGGATAATTCCTGGATCACCCTCCTCCTTTTCAAGTTTTTAATAGGGATCAGTTAGGAATAAGATAGGAATCAATAGGGGTTATTCCAGGATCACCCTTCTCCTTTCCCAATCTTTAATAGGGATAAAATAGGAATAGGATAGGAATCAATAGGGATTAAACAGGATCAACCTCTTCCTTTACCACTCTTTAATAGGGATCAGATAGGAATAGGATAGGAATCACCAGGGATCATTCTAGAATCACCCTTCTCCTTTCCAATGTTTAATAGGGATCAGATAGGAATAGGCTAGGAATCAATAGGGATCATTCCAGGATCACCCTCCTTCTTTCCCACTCTTTAATAGGAATCAGATAGGAATAGGATAGGAATCAATAGGGATCATTCCAGGATCACCCTCCTTCTTTCCCACTATTTAATAGGGATCAGGTAGGAATAGGATAGGGATCAATAAGGATCATTCCAGGATCACCCTCCTTCTTTCCCACTCTTTAATAGGAATCAGATAGGAATAGGATAGGAATCAATAGGGATCATTCCAGGATCACCCTCCTCCTTTCCCACTCTTTAATAGGGATCAGATAGGAATAGGATAGGAATCAATAGGGATCATTCCAGGATCACCCTCCTCCTTTCCCACTATTTAATAGGGATCAGATAGGAATAGGATAGGAATCAATAGGGATCATTCCAGGATCACCCTCCTTCTTTCCCACTCTTTAATAGGAATCAGATAGGAATAGGATAGGAATCAATAGGGATCATTCCAGGATCACCCTCCTTCTTTCCCACTATTTAATAGGGATCAGGTAGGAATAGGATAGGGATCAATAAGGATCATTCCAGGATCACCCTCCTTCTTTCCCACTCTTTAATAGGAATCAGATAGGAATAGGATAGGAATCAATAGGGATCATTCCAGGATCACCCTCCTCCTTTCCCACTCTTTAATAGGGATCAGATAGGAATAGGATAGGAATCAATAGGGATCATTCCAGGATCACCCTCCTCCTTTCCCACTATTTAATAGGGATCAGATAGGAATAGGATAGGAATCAATAGGGATCATTCCAGGATCACCCTCCTCCTTTCCCACTATTTAATAGGGATCAGATAGGAATAGGATAGGAATCAATAGGGATCATTCCAGGATCACCCTCCTCCTTTCCCACTATTTAATAGGGATCAGATAGGAATAGTATAGGAATCAATAGGGATCATTCCAGGATCACCCTCCTCCTTTCCCACTATTTAATAGGGATCAAATAGGAATAGGATAGGAATCAATAGGGATCATTCCAGGATCACCCTCCTTCTTTCCCACTGTTTAATAGGGATCAGATAGGAATAGGATAGGAATCAATAGGGATCATTCCAGAATCACCCTCCTCCTTTCCCACTCTTTAATAGGGATAAAATAGGAATAGGATAGGAATCAATAGGGATTAAACAGGATCAACCTCCTCTTTTCCCACTTTTTAATAGGGATCAGATAGGAATAGGATAGGAATCACCAAGGATCATTTCAGGATCACCCTCCTCCTTTCCCACGTTTTAATAGGGATCAGATAGGAATGGGAAAGGAATCAATAGGGAAAATTCCTGGATCACCCTCCTCCTTTTCAAGTTTTTAATAGGGATCAGATAGGAATAGAATAGGAATCAATAGGGATCATTCCAGGATCACCCTCCTCCTTTCCAATTTTTAATAGGAATCAGATTGGAATAGGATAGGAATCAATAGGGATCATTCCAGGATCACCCTCCTCCTTTTCAAGTTTTTAATAGGGATCAGATAGGAAAAGAATAGAAATCAATAGGGATTATTCCAGAATTGCTCTCCTTCTTCTCCACCCACACAATAGGGATCAGAGTTATTCAAGGATCACCCGCCTTCCTTCCCACTTTTTAATAGCGATCAGATAGGAATAGTATAGGAATCAATAGGGATCATTCCAGGATCACCCTCCTCTTCCCCACTCTTTAATAGGAATCAGATAGGAATAGGATAGGAATCAATAGGGATCATTCCAGGATCACCCTCCTCCTTTCCCACTCTTTAATAGGAATCAGATAGGAATAGGATAGGAATCAATAGGGATCATTCCAGGATCACCCTCCTCCTTTCCCACTCTTTAATAGGAATCAGATAGGAATAGGATAGGAATCAATAGGGATCATTCCAGGATCACCCTCCTCCTTTCCCACTCTTTAATAGGGATCAGATAGGAATAGGAAAAGAATCAATAGGGATAATTCCTGGATCACCCTCCTCCTTTTCAAGTTTTTAATAGGGATCAGTTAGGAATAAGATAGGAATCGATAGGGGTTATTCCAAGATCACCCTTCTCCTTTCCCAATCTTTAATAGGGATAAAATAGGAATAGGATAGGAATCAATAGGGATTAAACAGGATCAACCTCCTCTTTTCCCACTTTTTAATAGGGATCAGATAGGAATAGGATAGGAATCACCAAGGATCATTTCAGGATCACCCTCCTCCTTTCCCACGTTTTAATAGGGATCAGATAGGAATAGGATAGGAATCAATAGGGATCATTCCAGAATTGCTCTCCTTCTTCTCCACCCCCCTAATAGGGATCAGATAGGAATAGGATAGGAATCAATAGGGATCATTCCAGGATGACCCTCCTTCTTTCTCACTCTTTAATAGGGATCAGATAGGAATAGGATAGGAATCACCAAGGATCATTTCAGGATCACCCTCCTCCTTTCCCACGTTTTAATAGGAATCAGATAGGAATAGGATAGGAATCAATAGGGAAAATTCCTGGATCACCCTCCTCCTTTTCAAGTTTTTAATAGGGATCAGATAGGAATAGAATAGGAATCAATAGGGATTATTCCAGAATTGCTCTCCTTCTTCTCCACCCCCCTAATAGGGATCAGAGTTATTCAAGGATCACCCGCCTTCTTTCCCACTTTTTAATAGCGATCAGATAGGAATAGTATAGGAATCAATAGGGATCATTCCAGGATCACACTCCTTCTTTCCCACTCTTTAATAGGAATCAGATAGGAATAGTATAGGAATCAATAGGGATCATTCCAGGATCACCCTCCTCCTTTCCCACTCTTTAATAGGAATCAGATAGGAATAGGATAGGAATCAATAGGGATCATTCCAGGATCACCCTCCTTCTTTCCCACTCTATAATAGGAATCAGATAGGAATAGAATAGGAATCAATAGGGATCATTCCAGGATCACCCTCCTCCTTTCCCACTCTTTAATAGGAATCAGAGAGGAATAGAATAGGAATCAATAGGGATCATTCCAGGATCACCCTCCTCCTTTCCCACTCTTTAATAGGAATCAGAGAGGAATAGAATAGGAATCAATAGGGATCATTCCAGGATCACCCTCCTCCTTTCCCACTCTTTAATAGGAATCAGATAGGAATAGGATAGGAATCAATAGGGATCATTCCAGGATCACCCTCTTTTCCCACTCTTTAATCGGAATCAGATAGGAATATGATAGGAATCAATAGGGATCATTCCAGGATCACCCTCCTTCTTTCCCACTCTTTAATAGGATTCAGATAGGAATAGGATAAGAATCAATAGGGATCATTTCAGGATCACCCTCCTTCTTTCCCACTCTTTAATAGGAATCAGATAGGAATAGGATAAGAATCAATAGGGATCATTCCAGGATCACCCGCCTCCTTTCCAATTTTTAATAGGAATCAGATAGGAATAGGATAGGAATCAATAGGGATCATTCCAGGATCACCCTCCTTCTTTCCCACTCTTTAATAGGAATCAGATAGGAATAGGATAGGAATCAATAGGGATCATTCCAGGATCACCCTCCTTCTTTCCCACTCTTTAATAGGGATCAGATAGGAATAGGATAGGAATCAATAGGGATTAATCAGGACCACCCTCCTCCTTTCCCACTTTTTAATAGGGATCAGATAGAAATAGTATAGGAATTAATATGGGTTATACCAGGATCACCCTCCTCTTTTCCCACTTTTTAATAGGGATCAGATAGAAATAAGATATGAATCAATAGGGATCATTCCAGGATCACCCTCCTTCTTTCCCACTCTTTAATAGGAATCAGATAGGAATAGGATAGGAATCAATAGGGATTATTCCAGGATCACCCTCCTTCTTTCCAATTTTTAATTTGAATCAGATAGGAATAGGATAGGAATCAATAGGGATCATTCCAGGATCACCCTCCTCCTTTCCCACTCTTTAATAGGAATCAGATAGGAATAGGATAGGAATCAATAGGGATTATTCCAGGATCACCCTCCTTCTTTCCAATTTTTAATAGGAATCAGATAGGAATAGGATAGGAATCAATAGGGATTAATCAGGATCACCCTCCTCCTTTCCCACTTTTTGATAGGGATCAGATAGGAATAGAATAGGAATCAATAGGGATTATTCCAGAATTGCTCTCCTTCTTCTCCACCCCCCTAATAGGGATCAGAGTTATCCAAGGATCACCCTCCTTCTTTCCCACTTTTTAATAGCGATCAGATAGAAATAAGATAGGAATCAATAGGGATCATTCCAGGATCACCCTCCTCCTTTCCCACTCTTTAATAGGAATCAGATAGGAATAGGATAGGAATCAATAGGGATCATTCCAGGATCACCCTCCTCCTTTCCAATTTTTAATAGGAATCAGATAGGAATAGGATAGGAATCAATAGGGATCATTCCAGGATCACCCTCCTCTTTTCCCACTATTTAATAGGGATCAGATAGGAATAGGATAGGAATCACCAGGGATCATTCCAGGATCACCCTCCTCCTTTCTGTAAGTAACAGCGAGCTCTCTACTTGAGTGTGATGAAAGTCTAAGCTGGGTGTGATGGGTGGGGCCCCCGAGCTCCAAGCATGCCGGGGCCCATGGCTCTCTCCACAGGGCGTGACTGTGAGGTGGGGAGAGATCTCCGCTCACAAGAGAACGACTGTTAGATTCAGACGCTGGATCACTTCATTCATCACAGCTCCTTCCCTCCCCACCCAGACGTATCCCATGTGCGTGCTAACCAGTGTTACATTCACAGGCGGATACTTCCTGCATCAGCTGAATGGAGGTGGCTGAAAGTGACCCCTATGTGCTATAAGGGAGGATATAGGAGCAGAAGAGCTTACACTCTATTAGGGTATAAGGGAGGATATAGGAGGAGAAGAGCTTAAACTCTATTAGGGTATAAGGGAGGATACAGGAGGAGAAGAGCTTACACTCTATTAGGGTATAAGGGAGGATACAGGAGGAGAAGAGCTTACACTCTATTAGGGTATAAGGGAGGATATAGGAGGAGAAGAGCTTACACTCTATTAGGGTATAAGGGAGGATACAGGAGGAGAAGAGCTTACACTCTATTAGGGTATAAGGGAGGATATAGGAGGAGAAGAGCTTACACTCTATTAGGGTATAAGGGAGGATATAGGAGGAGAAGAGCTTACACTCTATTAGGGTATAAGGGAGGATATAGGAGGAGAAGAGCTTACACTCTATTAGGGTATAAGGGAGGATACAGGAGGAGAAGAGCTTACACTCTATTAGGGTATAAGGGAGGATATAGGAGGAGAAGAGCTTACACTCTATTAGGGTATAAGGGAGGATATAGGAGGAGAAGAGCTTACACTCTATTAGGGTATAAGGGAGGATACAGGAGGAGAAGAGCTTACACTCTATTAGGGTATAAGGGAGGATACAGGAGGAGAAGAGCTTACACTCTATTAGGGTATAAGGGAGTCTATTCCTGTTTCCTTATACATGGGATACGTAATGGAATAGACAGGGCGGGGGTCCCCTTTAGGGCCGAGCAGGGGGGCGCTTTCTCTCCCGCTGTCGCCAGTCTGTATTCCAGAGGACAGAGCCGGATTTATGAAGTGAACATTGAGTAGATAACTGTCTTCCCGCCTTCCACACGCCGCGCGTCCGGCGACCCCCCGTCGCTCCAGGCGAACGTGAAAAATAAGAAGCAGTTCTGCGTCGGCCCCAGCGGCGGGTTTGGGCCGCGGCCAGACAATGTCTTAATGGGCTTTTTGTTGAAGGGTCTCACAGGCCCGTTCTGTTCCCTCCTCTGCCTTTGAAATGCTTATCTGGCCGCAGCGCCGCTCACCTCCGAGCGCCATTTCCCACCTCTGCTGGCGGAATACTAATGCGCTGCACACAAACCCCTTCATTATGGGAGACATCCGCACCAAGCCACACAGCGATCGCCAGCTGGTGATTGGACGCAAAGCGCGAGGGGGAGGAGCTTCCTTACATTAAAGTGTGAGCTCTGAGGGACAGGAGGTCATGTGACTGCTTCTATGTACAGCGCTGTGGTATATGTCAGCGCTATATAATGTATAATAACAGTGTGTGAGTGTGGGGGAGACATTAGAGTGTGAGCTCTGAGGGACAGGAGGTCATGTGACTGCTTCTATGTACAGCGCTGTGGTATATGTCAGCGCTATATAATGTATAATAACAGTGTGTGAGTGTGGGGGAGACATTAGAGTGTGAGCTCTGAGGGACGGGAGTCATGTGACTGCTTCTATGTACAGCGCTGTGGTATATGTCAGCGCTATATAATGTATAATAACAGTGTGTGAGTGTGGGGGAGACATTAGAGTGTGAGCTCTGAGGGACAGGAGGTCATGACTGCTTCTATGTACAGCGCTGTGGTATATGTCAGTGCTATACAATGTATAATAACAGTGTGTGAGTGCAGAGGAGACATTAGAGTGTGAGCTCTGAGGGACAGGAGGTCATGTGACTGCTTCTATGTACAGCGCTGTGGTATATGTCAGTGCTATACAATGTATAATAACAGTGTGTGAGTGCAGAGGAGACATTAGAGTGTGAGCTCTGAGGGACAGGGAGTAATCGGGCATGAGTATGGGTGTGGGGTATTTAGTACATGTGATGGGGGCAGCTCTCTGGCATGTGACCCCGGGGCGGCCTCCGCTGGGTGTGAGGGGCAGGAAGTCGTTAGTCATTGATGAAGCTTTTCACACATCTCTGTAAAATGCCCCAAATTAGGACCCCCCCCCCAGCAGCTGAACCCAAATTCACTTTCCCAAATGTCACCAACACCTTGACATTTGGCAGATAGATGGAGGGTGTGAAGGGCTGTGGGGCCCCTGTGCGGCTGTAAACTCGGGGCCCCATGTTGCGTGACATGGGAGACGCACTAAGACAATGCCAGCAGCAGATACAGCCATACCGCCCAAGTGTCCCTGATTTGGAGGGACTGTCCCTCTTTTGAGTCCATGTCCCCCTGTCCCTCGTTGTTCTCATTTGTCCCTCTTTGAGGTGTAACATGCAGATCTGCAGCAATAAATGATTCATTTGCCTATTCAAAGTGTTTCTATTGTAACTGTTACAATGTATCTCCTATCCATCCCTCAATGAGGGGGCGTGGCTTCGTCCATCCCTCAATAAGGGGGCGTGGCTTCATCCATCCCTCAATGGGGGTGTGGCTTCATCAATCCCTCAATGAGGGGGCGTGGCTTCATGCATCCCTCAGTGAGGGGGTGTGGCCTATTTTTTTTTATTTTTTATTTATATACACACATTTATACAATTTATACAATTTTATATTTATATACTATATATATATATATATATATATATATATATATATATATATATATATATATATATATCAGCGCTATATAAATGTATAATAACATTACATATATATATATATATATATAATATTTTTTTTTATACAATTTTATATTTATATATAAACATATTTATATAAAGTTTTATATTTATATACATATTTATATATATATATATATATATATATATTATATATATATATATATATATATATATATATATATATATATATATATATATCCAATTTAAGTACCATCGTATGCCATAGCATGGTACAATTACAGTAGGGTGGGACAAGTCACAGAGATGTATGTCAGAAATATGACAATGAATGCAGATAATACACGCAGCCTAATGAGTCAGATGCCAAATATTAATACAGAAGGCGTACCTACCAACTTTTTAGGGTGGAAAAGAGGGACATTTGTTAAATCAGGCCACGCCCCCTCATTGAGGGATGGCTAAAGCCACGCCCCCTCATTGAGGGATGGGTAGAAGATACATTGTAACAGTTACAACAATAGAAACACTTTGAATAGGCAAATGAATCATTTATTGCTGCAGATCTGCATGTTACACCTCAAAGAGGGACAAAAGAAGGGATGCCCCAGGGACATGGACCAAAACCCGGGATCCTGAAAATCCTGGGTTTTGGTCCACTTATATATGCGCTGCGAAAAAAAAAAAGCTGATTGCTGCATGGGAATAGCAGTGCAGTATGTATATTGGGCGACCGGAGGGGTTTCGCACAGCGGGGCATCCGGGATGCCGCAAGGGTATGGAACCAAGTGAATATCCTGGGTTTTGGTGCTCTTTAACCAGGCTCAGACCGGCCCCAGATGCAAAGGGCTTCTTTGAGGCCTTCATCACCAAAACCTGAACCATATTCGTGGCATCCCGAGCGCATGCACACAGACAATTCAGCCCGCCATAATGTTCCTGTGCCTGGGCCCCGAATATAACCCGGTGATACTGGCATCTAAGTGTGGGGTGGGCCCCCCAGAGTCACCACTACTGCTGGGTCCCAGACACCCCAATCCCACACTGACTTCAACCCTTTCCCTGCCTCTCCTCCAGCTCCGGGGCTCGTGCCAGTGGTCAGTGGCATCTAAGTGTGGGGTGGGCCCCCAGAGTCACCACTACTGCTGGGCCCCAGACACCCCAATCCCACACTGACTTTAACCCTTTCCCTGCCTCTCCTCCAGCTCCGGGGCTCGTGCCAGTGGCCGGTGGCATCTAAGTGTGGGGTGGGCCCCCAGAGTCACCACTACTGCTGGGCCCCAGACACCCCAATCCCACACTGACTTTAACCCTTTCCCTGCCTCTCCTCCAGCTCCGGGGCTCGTGCCAGTGGCCGGTGGCATCTAAGTGTGGGGTGGGCCCCCAGAGTCACTTCTACTGCTGGGCCCCAGACACCCCAATCCCACACTGACTTTAACCCTTTCCCTGCCTCTCCTCCAGCTCCGGGGGCTTTTGCCAGTGAGTCACCCGGCGGTCCGATATTCCATCCGCCTTTCCTGTTTGGCGCTCGGCCCCCGGTGCCATGGGGTTAGTTTTGATGACTCTGCAGGGCTGTGAAATAAACTTACAATAAATGAAAGAGGCAAAATGTGCGACGCAGGGACGCGGCGGCCGGCCGCGGTTTTGTTTTTTTTTTGTTTTTTTTGCCGACCTCAGCAAAACTTCTGACTTTCCTGAAAGACGACGCTGTAGAGGATCAAACGGCAGAAATAGTCTGGGAAGATGCTCCCCGCTGGGGCCAGAATCAAAGCTGAGGGCCCAGCGGCGTGATCCCGCACAGCCGGGGGCGGGGGGGGAATTTTACCCCCAGGTCGATTTATCTTTCATGTACGAAGTTTCAAATACCTCCCAAGTGTCCCTGATTTGGAGGGACTGTCCCTCTTTTGAGTCCATGTCCCACTGCCACTCGTTGTTCTCATGTGTCCCTCTTTGAGGTGTAACATGCAGATCTGCAGCAATAAATGATTCATTTGCCTATTCAAAGTGTTTCTATTGCTGTAACTGTTACAATGTATCTCCTATCCATCCCTCAATGAGGGGGCGTGGCTTCATCCATCCCCCAATGAGAGGCGTGGCTTCATCCATCCCTCAATGAGGGGGCGTGGCTTCATCCATCCCCCAATGAGAGGCGTGGCTTCATCCATCCCTCAATGAGTAGGTGGGGCTTCATCCATCCCTCAATGAGTAGGTGTGGCTTCTTTACATGGTCCCTCTTTTGAGTCCATGTCCCTGGTTGTTCCCATTTGTCCCTCTTTGAGGTGTAACATGCAGATCTGCAGCAATAAATGATTCATTCACCCATTCAAAGTGTTTCTATTGTTATAACAGTTATCCCCTATCTATCCCTCATATGGCTTGTGGGTACAGTGGGGATGGGTAGGGGGTTGGGGTTCCTTGGCTTGTGGGTACAGTGGGGATGGGTAGGAGGCTGGGGTTCCTTGGCTTGTGGGTACAGTGGGGATGGGTAGGGGGCTGGGGTTCCTTGGCGTGTGGGTACAGTGGGGATGGGTAGGGGGCTGGGGTTCCTTGATGTGTGGGTACAGTGGGGATGGGTAGGGGGCTAGGGTTCCTTGGCGTGTGGGTACAGTGGGTATGGGTAGGGGGCTGGGGTTCTTTGGCTTGTGGGTACAGTGGGGATGGGTAGGGGGCTGGGGTTCCTTGGCTTGTGGGTACAGTGTGGATGGGTAGGGGGCTGGGGTTCCTTGGCTTGTGGGTACAGTAGGGATGGGTAGGGGGCTGGGGTTCCTTGGCTTGTGGGTACAGTGTGGATGGGTAGGGGGCTGGGGTTCCTTGGCTTGTGGGTACAGTGGGGATGGGTAGGGGGCTGGGGTTCCTTGGCTTGTGGGTACAGTGGGGATGGGTAGGGGGCTTGGGTTCCTTGGCTTGTGGGTACCGTGGGGATGGGTAGGAGGCTGGGGTTCCTTGGCTTGTGGGTACAGTGGGGATGGGTAGGGGCTAGGGTTCCTTGGCGTGTGGGTACAGTGGGTATGGGTAGGGGGCTGGGGTTCGTTGGCGTGTGGGTACAGTGGGGATGGGTAGGGGATGGGGGTTCCTTGGCTTGTGGGTACAGTGGGGATGGGTAGGGGATGGGGGTTCCTTGGCTTGTGGGTACAGTGGGGATGGGTAGGGGATGGGGGTTCCTTGGCGTGTGGGTACAGTGGGGATGGGTAGGGGATGGGGGTTCCTTGGCTTGTGGGTACAGTGGGGATAAGTAGGGGGCTTGGGCTCCTTGGCTTGTGGGTACAGTGGGGATGGGTAGGGGGCTGGGGTTCCTTGGCTTGTGGGTACAGTGGGGATGGGTAGGGGATGGGGGTTCCTTGGCTTGTGGGTACAGTGGGGATGGGTAGGGGATGGGGGTTCCTTGGCTTGTGGGTACAGTGGGGATGGGTAGGGGGCTGGGGTTCTTTGGCTTGTGGGTACAGTGGGGATGGGTAGGGGGCTGGGGTTCCTTGGCTTGTGGGTACAGTGGGGATGGGTAGGGGGCTGGGGTTCCTTGGCTTGTGGGTACAGTGGGATGGGTAGGGGGCTGGGGTTCCTTGGCTTGTGGGTACAGTGGGGATGGGTAGGGGGCTGGGGTTCCTTGGCTTGTGGGTACAGTGGGATGGGTAGGGGGGCTGGGGTTCCTTGGCGTGTGGGTACAGTGGGGATGGGTAGGGGGCTGGGGTTCCTTGGCTTGTGGGTACAGTGTGGATGGGTAGGGGGCTGGGGTTCCTTGGCTTGTGGGTACAGTGGGGATGGGTAGGGGGCTGGGGTTCCTTGGCTTGTGGGTACAGTGGGGATGGGTAGGGGGCTGGGGTTCCTTGGCTTGTGGGTACAGTGGGGCTGGAAGGGAGACTAAGGGGGCAGAGATTTAAAGCAGCATCTCAACTGGCCCCAAAGCAGTGCGACCCATGGGGCATTGTCCAGGGTCTCCCTACGACCTGCTCCATGCCAAGAAATATAATTCAAGTGGACCAAATGCAGCCCTGGAGTCTATAGGAGTCCAGGGCCACCTGATTCCCTCCCCCAGGGTCATCCAGATTCGGGATGACTGGCTGTGTGTCTTTCAGAATCCCGGGTTTTGGTCCACTTTAAACATTCCTATAGATCCAGCGGCTAAGCCATCATCCTTCAGGAAGTAGAAGTGGTGAGATTGATGGGCCCGGGCTCCCAGGGGTCCCTGCTGGGCATTGGCCAGTCTGCAGATAAGCCTCACCATAGCAGACACAATAGCAGATAAGAGTGATGGCACTTCCTGGACAGGCAGCTGCTTCTCTCCGCCAGACATCCAGGTCTCAGGTATCCTCTCCGAAAAGTCAAAAGGTCGCCCCCCCACCCCTAGCTCCTCTGCAGACCCCCAACATGTCCGCAATTCAAAGGGCCCCGGCAGAGAGAGGAATGCTACAAGGTGGGACTGCTGTGCTGGAACTGAGAGTCCAGACATCAAAGGGCCTGAGGAAGTAGCATCAAGAGGCGAGATATGCGAGGGGACACTTCCATCTGGGCCTGTGCCCCGTCACCCTGTCACCCCGTCTCCCTGTCACCCCATCACCCTGTCACCCAATCACCCGCATCAATCACTAACACCACATTAGCAGATGCAACTTTGCCATTTGTAACCCCATGCTAACCATTAGAGTGTGAGCTCTGAGGGACAGGAGGTCATGTGACTGCTTCTATGTACAGCGCTGTGGTATATGTCAGCGCTATATAATGTATAATAACAGCGTGTGAGTGTGGGGGAGACATTAGAGTGTGAGCTCTGAGGGACAGGAGGTCATGTGACTGCTTCTATGTACAGCGCTGTGGTATATGTCAGCGCTATATAAATGTATAATAACAGTGTGTGAGTGGAGGAGACATTAGAGTGTGAGCTCTGAGGGACAGGAGGTCATGTGACTGCTTCTATGTACAGCGCTGTGGTATATGTCAGCGCTATATAATGTATAATAACAGTGTGTGAGTGCGGAGGAGACATTAGAGTGTGAGCTCTGAGGGACAGGAGGTCATGTGACTGCTTCTATGTACAGCGCTGTGGTATATGTCAGCGCTATATAATGTATAATAACAGTGTGTGAGTGTGGGGGAGACATTAGAGTGTGAGCTCTGAGGGACAGGAGGTCATGTGACTGCTTCTATGTACAGCGCTGTGGTATATGTCAGCGCTATATAATGTATAATAACAGTGTGTGAGTGCGGAGGAGACATTAGAGTGTGAGCTCTGAGGGACAGGAGGTCATGTGACTGCTTCTATGTACAGCGCTGTGGTATATGTCAGCGCTATATAATGTATAATAACAGTGTGTGAGTGTGGGGGAGACATTAGAGTGTGAGCTCTGAGGGACAGGAGGTCATGTGACTGCTTCTATGTACAGTGCTGTGGTATATGTCAGTGCTATATAATTGTATAATAACAGTGTGTGAGTGTGGGGGAGACATTAGAGTGTGAGCTCTGAGGGACAGGAGGTCATGTGACTGCTTCCATGTACAGCGCTGTGGTATATGTCAGCTCTATATAATGTATAATAACAGTGTGTGAGTGTGGGGGAGACAGAGTGTGAGCTCTGAGGGACAGGAGGTCATGTGACTGCTTCTATGTACAGCGCTGTGGTATATGTCAGCGCTATATAAATGTATAATAACAGTGTGTGAGTGTGGAGGAGACATTAGAGTGTGAGCTCTGAGGGACAGGAGGTCATGTGACTGCTTCTATGTACAGCGCTGTGGTATGTGTCGGTGATATAAATAGCTGATCAGGGTACAGAGCCTCAGATTGGGTCAGTGGAAGGAGCTTGGTGGCAGAGCGGCGAGCCCAACCCGTGGCGCTGATAACAAACACGTGTTTTCAGCGGCGTGCAGAATCCCGCTAATTACAGGCGAAACAAGCAAACATATCGCGGCCGGGCGGTGATGGGGAGATCCATCATGGTGACAGCGCGCCACATTCGCCACGTTTGTATCAGGTCCAGTAATGAGGCCGCCAGCTGTGAGCGATTGTGTGTAACGTCAAAACGAGGCCCGCGGGAGCGCTAATAAAATAAAGTGGGAGCGCTTGCCATGATCTGAGGACGGGTAATTTCGCCACCTAATTAATCCGCCGCAGTCATGTGACCTGTTGCTCGGGACATTCTTTCGCCAAATTGTAGACTAATCCTGGAATAACGGATAGCGAAATATCGCCTGCGTCGTTGCGCAGAATGGTGGGTGCGGTGGCGTGCAGCCTCCTGGAATGGCTCATTGGTGGGAAAGAGGAAATTAAGCCACGCCCCCTCATTGAGGGATGATAGGAGATACATTGTTACAATTGCAACAATGGAAACATGTTAAATGGGCAAATGAATCAATTATTGCTGCAGATCTGCATGTTACACCTCAAAGAGGGACAATATGTAAATGAAGCCACATCCCCTTATTTAAGGATGGATGAAGCCACGCCCCCTCATTGAAGGATGTATGAAGCCACGCCCCTCATTGAAGGATGAATGAATCCACGCCCCCTCATTGAAGGATGAATGAATCCACGCCCCCTCATTGAAGGATGAATGAAGCCACGCCCTTCTCTGATTGATAGATAGGAGATACATTGTAAAAGTTACAGCAATAGAAACACTTTGAATAGGCAAATGAATCATTTATTGATGCAGATCTGCATGTTACACCTCAAAGAGGGACAATATATAAATGAAGCCACATCCCCTTGATTGTTTGATAGATAGGAGAAACATTGTAGCAGTTGCAACAATAGAAATACATTAAATGGGCAAATGAATCATTTATTGCTGCAGATCTGCATGTTACACCTTAATGAGGGATAATATGTAAATTAAGACACGCCCCCTCATTTAAGGATGATGAAGCCACGCCCCCTCATTGAGGGATGGATAGGAGATAGGATATAACAGTTACAACGATAGAAACACTTTGAATGGGCAAATTAATCATTTATTGCTGCAACTCTGCATGTTACACCTCAAAGAGGGACAATATGTAAATCAAGCCACGCCCCCTCATTAAGGGATGCATGAAGCCACACCCCTCATTGATTGATAGGAGATACATTGTAACAGTTACAATAGAAACCCTTTGAATAGGCAAATGAATCGTTTATTGCTGCAGATCTGCATGTTACACCTCAAAGAGGGACAAATGAAAACAGCAAGGGACATGGACTTAAAAGAGGGACAGTATGTAAATGAAGCCACGCCTTCTCATTGGAGCATGGATAGGAGATACATTGTAACAGTTACAGCAATAGAAACACTTTGTTATAGGCAAATGAATCATTTATTGCTGCAGATCTGCATGTTACACCTCAAAGGGGGACAGTATGTAAATGAAGCCACGCCCCTCGTTGAGGGGTGATGAAGCCACGCCCCTGATTAGGGATGGATGAAGCCACGCCCCCTCATTGAGGGATGGATAGGAGATACATTGTAACAGTTACAACAATAGAAACACTTTGAATAGGAAATGAATCATTTATTGCTGCAGATCTGCATGTTACACCTCAAAGGGGGACAGTATGTAAATGAAGCCACGCCCCTCGTTGAGGGGTGATGAAGCCACGCCCCTGATTAGGGATGGATGAAGCCACGCCCCCTCATTGAGGGATGGATAGGAGATACATTGTAACAGTTACAACAATAGAAACACTTTGAATAGGAAATGAATCATTTATTGCTGCAGATCTGCATGTTACACCTCAAAGAGGGACACATGAAAACAACGAGGGACAGGGGGACATGGACTCAGAAGAGGGACAATCCTTCAAATCAGGAGACTCTCACTTGAGAGGTATGCTTCAGTGAAACTTTTTATACTGTATTGAGAGCAATAAAAAGTTGAATCCCAGACACCTGATTGGCTGTGGAGAATGAAGAAGAGACGTTCTCCCATAAATCAGGAAATACGACTTCCTATGGGGCATTCATGAAAGTGTGTGGAGCTCTCCACCCGAGCCGGGAAGCTCTCCATCTCAGGTATTGAGGTTTCGGTGGCGGTGAGATCAGATTGCTGGGTGGAGCTGATTGATGGCGCACCTGTCGGCTTTGCTGAGCAGGTGACTCCATTGTTTCGTGTGTCCGTGACAATGGCGGCGGCACGGCCTTTGTCCGGGGTGAGAGCCCCTCTCTGTCCACCTCCGTCCGGCCATTGTCCCAACTGCTCTCCTCTTCTTGTGTCGTCTGTTCCTGGCCAATTCAGCTCCATCAAAGCGAGCCGGGCTTCCTCCTTAGGACGGATGCCCCTGTGTGGACTGTCGCTGGCCCGTCACGAAACGCGCGCCCCATTGGCTACACAGGACAATGGGGTCTAAGGCCGGCTTCAGGGGGCATCAGACAGGTGAGTGGCGGCTGCTGATTGGTCTCTGAGCACAAAAAATTACACCTGTGCAGGGTGACCAGAGGAAATCATTTAGGGTATAAGGGAGGATACAGGAGGAGAAGAGCTTACACTCTATTAGGGTATAAGGGAGGATATGGGAGGAGAAGAGCTTACACTCTATTAGGGTATAAGGGAGGATACAGAAGGAGAAGAGCTTACACTCTATTAGGGTATAAGGGAGGATATGGGAGGAGAAGAGCTTACACTCTATTAGGGTATAAGGGAGGATATGGGAGGAGAAGAGCTTACACTCTATTAGGGTATAAGGGAGGATACAGGAGGAGAAGAGCTTACACTCTATTAGGGTATAAGGGAGGATATGGGAGGAGAAGAGCTTACACTCTATTAGGGTATAAGGGAGGATATGGGAGGAGAAGAGCTTACACTCTATTAGGGTATAAAGGAGGATATGGAAGGAGAAGAGCTTACACTCTATTATGGGATAAGGGAGGATACTGGAGGAGAAGAGCTTACACTCTATTATGGGATAAGGGAGGATACAGGAGGAGAAGAGCTTACACTCTATTAGGGTATAAGGGAGGATACAGAAGGAGAAGAGCTTACACTCTATTAGGGTATAAGGGAGGATATGGGAGGAGAAGAGCTTACACTCTATTAGTAAGGGAGGATACAGGAGGAGAAGAGCTTACACTCTATTAGGGTATAAGGAGGATATAGGAGGAGAAGAGCTTACACTCTATTATGGGATAAAGGGAGGGATACAGGAGGAGAAGAGCTTACACTCTATTAGGGTATAAGGGAGGATACAGGAGGAGAAGAGCTTACACTCTATTATGGATAAGGGAGGATACAGGAGGAGAAGAGCTTACACTCTATTAGGGTATAAGGGAGGATATGGAGGAGAAGAGCTTACACTCTATTAGGGTATAAGGGAGGATACAGGAGGAGAAGAGCTTACACTCTATTAGGGTATAAGGGAGGATACAGGAGGAGAAGAGCTTACACTCTATTAGGGTATAAGGGATGGATACAGGAGGAGAAGAGCTTACACTCTATTAGGGTATAAGGGAGGATACAGAAGGAGAGAGCTTACACTCTATTAGGGTATAAGGGAGGATAAGGGAGGAGAAGAGCTTACACTCTATTAGGGTATAAGGGAGGATACAGGAGGAGAAGAGCTTACACTCTATTAGGGTATAAGGGGAGGATACAGGAGGAGAAGAGCTTACACTCTATTAGGGTATAAGGGAGGATACAGGAGGAGAAGAGCTTACACTCTATTAGGGTATAAGGGAGGATACAGGAGGAGAAGAGCTTACACTCTATTAGGGTATAAGGAGGATGCAGGAGGAGAAGAGCTTACACTCTATTAGGGTATAAGGGAGGATACAGGAGGAGAAGAGCTTACACTCTATTAGGGTATAAGGGAGGATACAGGAGGAGAAGAGCTTACACTCTATTAGGGTATAAGGGAGGATACAGGAGGAGAAGAGCTTACACTCTATTAGGGTATAAGGGAGGATACAGGAGGAGAAGAGCTTACACTCTATTAGGGTATAAGGGAGGATACAGGAGGAGAAGAGCTTACACTCTATTAGGGTATAAGGGAGGAGATACAGGAGGAGAAGAGCTTACACTCTATTAGGGTATAAGGGAGGATACAGGAGGAGAAGAGCTTACGTTCTATTAGGGTATAAGGGAGGATACAGGAGGAGAAGAGCTTACACTCTATTAGGGTATAAGGGAGGATGCAGGAGTAGAAGAGCTTACACTCTATTAGGGTAAAATAACAGGCTCAGGAGGAGGTCGTTCCCCTCGGGCGTTCGGCATATATATAATAATTCCGCTTTCTTCTGTTACTTTCGCGGAAATTTCGCTTCCCTGGCGCACACGCTGTGAATGTGGCGCTGGGAACGCCGTTACCCCTAATGCATCCTGACACGCACGCCCCGCAGGAAAGAGGCCGCCGAGCCGGCTCGTCCGTCACGGTGTGTGGAAAGCGATCGGGACGAGATTTGCGATACGGGAAAGTTCTGGCGCGTTCTCGGGTCGGTCAGCTCGCCCGTTATTAACAACACATGTCCGACGGGTTATTTTTAGCAAGAGCTGAACTCGCCCGGATTGGCCGCGGCTTCCCCTCCGGCGCATGGTGGGGGGGGGGGGGGGAGGGGGGAGGGGGATGTGATGCATGCTAAAAAAAGAAAAATTGAAAATTGTATTTTTCATTTTTATTTTATAATAGGAACACATAGGAATTTTTCCTCAGCATTTAACCCACTGATGCAGTGCAGGGACTGGCCCCTGGGTGACGCTCCCATCGTGTGACTTTACACATGGCGGTAAGTCTGCTTGTATGCTACCTACCGCTGAATCCATCGGATTGGATCTGATGAAACAAAAGAGAAAAGATAAGAGAAAAAAGATACAGAACAAATAGAAGGAATCAAGGAAAAGACATAAAGAATAAAAGGAAAGAGAAAAATAGAATGAAAGAAAGAAAATTAAGGAATGAAAGAAAGAAGAAGAAATAATAGCATTAATGAAAAAAACAATTATTAAAGAAAAGCATAGAAAAAATTAAAGCATAAATGAGACAGAATAGAAGGAAAGAAAGAAAGAAAGAGAGAAGAGAGAGAAAGAAGAAAGAGAAAAGAAGAAAGAAAGAGAAGAAAGAGAGAGAAGAAAGAGAAGAGAAGAAAGAAAGAAAGAGAAAGAAGAAAGAAGAAAATGAAAGAGAGAAAGAAAGAAAGAAGAGAAAGAAAGAAGAAAGAGAAAGAAGAAGAAAGAAACGAGATGAAAGAAGAAAGAAAGAAGAAGAAAGAAAGAGAAAGAAAGGAAAGAAAGAAAGAAAGAAAGAAAGAAAAGAAAGAAAGAAAGAAAGAAGAGAAAAATAGAATTAAATAGAAGAAAGAAGGAATCAAGAGAATGAAAGAAAGGAGAAGAAAGAATGGAAGGAACAGAAGAAAGAAATTAAAGAAAGCATACAAAGAATTAAAGAATGAAGAAGACAGAAAAGAAGGAAAGAAAGAAAGAAAGAGAAAACAACGATACAGAAATAATAGAAGAAAAGAAGGAGAAAAATAGAATTAAATAGAAGAAAGAAGATTAAGGAATAGAAAGAATGAAAGAAAGAAGAAGTAGAAAGAATAGAAGAAACGGAAGAAAGAAATTAAAGAAAGCATACAAAGAATTAAAGAATGAAGAAGACATAATAGAAGGAAAGAAAGAAAGAATGAGAAAACAAAGATACAGAAAGAATAGAAGGAATGAAAGAGAAAGACAGAGATAGATGGATTGAGGAATGGATGAAGCCAACGCCCCTCATTGAAAGATGGTGTGAAGCCACGCCCCCGTGGTTGAGGGATGAGTGAATTCACGCCCCCCTCATTGAGGGATGGATGAAGCCACGCCCCCCTCATTGAGGGATGGCCGAAGCCACGCCCCCTCATTGAGGGATGGATGAAGCCACGCCCCCTCATTGAGGGATGGATGAAGCCACGCCCCCTCATTGAGGGATGGATAGGAGATACATTGTAACAGTTTGCAACAATAGAAACACACTTTGAATAGGGAAATGAATCATTTATTGCTGCAGATCTGCATGTTACACCTCAAAGAGGGACAATATGTAAATTAAACCACGCCCCCCTCATTGAGGGATGGATGAAACCACCGCCCCTCATTGAGGGATGGATGAAGCCACACCCCCTCATTGAGGGACTGTGTGAAGCCACGCCCCCTCATTGAGGGATGTGTGAAGCCACACCTCCTCATTGAGGGATTATGAAGCCACGCCCCTCATTGAGGGATGGATGAAGCCACGCCCCCTCATTGAGGGATGGGAGAAGCCAGGCTCTCTCATTGAGGGATAGATGAAGACCACACCCCCTCATTGAGGGATGGATGAAGCCAGGCTCTCTCATTGAGGGATAGATGAAGCCACACCCCCTCATTGAGGGATGGATGAAGCCACGCCCCCTCATTGAGGGATGTGTGAAGCCACGCCCCCTCATTGAGGGATGGATGAAGCCACGCCCCCTCATTGAGGGACGGATATGAGATACATAGTAACAGTTACAATATAAACACTTTGAATAGGGAAATGAATTATGTATTGCTGCAGATCTGCATGTTACACCTCAAAGAGGGACAAATGGGAACAACGAGGGACAGGGGGCTCAAAAGAGGGACAGTCCCTCCAAATCAGGGACACTGAGTGTGCATATATGATCTGGATTTAAACTGTTTAAACTCGGGGCCCAGCCATCACACATGGGTTAGGAGGGGGGGCCCAGCCATTGCTGCTATATGGGGCCTTAGAAAGCATGGGGTTTAGGACCTCTTTAAAGTTAAAACTTATATATGGCCCCTGTGTAGGGTAACCGGGTGTCATTACCCCTCCCCCCTGCATGCCCGCCAGTGCTTTCCTTCTATTGCCCCCATTGAGCCTTTGGATTGGATTTTCCCTTATCCATGGAGTAAGGGGTTAATCCGGACCTTCACCAGGATTAATGAAAAGCCCAAACCCTTATAAAACGATTCCCCAGCATCTAGAATTAATATATTTGAAGTTTTTAGTCACTTACTTATTATTCTTTCCCCCCACTGGGCTGCAAACTCTGTTCAGGACTCTAGGATACGGGCGCCGCCATCCTGACTCAGAAGAATCACACTTACTGAGGAGAGTGGGATAAAGTACAGGGGGGCGGGTTATAGCTGTGCTTTGCTCAGACAGAGCAGAGCTGGGGGTCAGGAGCACAGTCAGAAGGCACTTCCTGTCTGCAGGCTGCCTGATGGTCCAATGAGCCGCCATCCTTGGATGTTTAAAGGCTCATAACATGCAGTAGATGCAGGTAGGATGATTTGCAATGTGAGCAATCTGTATGTACAGGGTGTGGGAAACATATAAGATAGGCTCTTATTCAGGGTGAAGGTCCGGATTAATGTGAGCAATCTGTATGTACAGGGTGTGGGAAACATACAAGATAGGCTCTTATTCAGGGTGAAGGTCCGGAGTAATGTGAGCAATCTGTATGTACAGGGTGGGGGAAAACATATAAGATAGGCTCTTATTCAGGGTGAAGGTCCAGATTAATGTGAGCAATCTGTATGTACAGGGGGGAAAACATATAAGATAGGCTCTTATCAGGGTGAAGGTCCAGATTAATGTGGGCAATCTGTATGTACAGGGTGTGGGAAACATACAAGATAGGCTCTTATTCAGGGTGAAGGTCCGGATTAATGTGGGCAATCTGTATGTACAGGGTGTGGGAAACATATAAGATAGGCTCTTATTCAGGGTGAAGGTCCGGATTAATGTGGGCAATCTGTATGTACAGGGTGTGGGAAACATGTAAGATAGGCTCTTATTCAGGGTGAAGGTCTGGATTAATGTGGGCAATCTGTATGTACAGGGTGTGGGAAACATACAAGATAGGCTCTTATTCAGGGTGAAGGTCCGGATTAATGTGAGCAATCTGTATGTACAGGGTGTGGGAAACATATAAGATAGGCTCTTATTCAGGGTGAAGGTCCGGAGGTAATGTGAGCAATCTGTATGTACAGGGTGGGGGAAACATATAAGATAGGCTCTTATTCAGGGTGAAGGTCCGGATTAATGTGGGCAATCTGTATGTACAGGGTGTGGGAAACATATAAGATAGGCTCTTATTCAGGGTGAAGGTCCGGATTAATGTGGGCAATCTGTATGTACAGGGTGTGGGAAACATATAAGATAGGCTCTTATTCAGGGTGAAGGTCCGGATTAATGTGAGCAATCTGTATGTACAGGGTGTGGGAAACATATAAGATAGGCTCTTATTCAGGGTGAGGGTCCGGATTAATTCAGCGCTATGCTGGGTGCGCCCCCGCCTCTGTATATGTTCCTCTAGATGAAAGCCCGGCAGTAGAGCTTTCCCCTCCTTGTATCTCTCTGGCCAAAACACAAATCATTTTTTTATTGCTGCACAATATAGGCTCACTCCTTAAAGTGGACCTACTCCTAAAGGCGAAGCCTTTTCCTATCACATGAGCTTCACTTCAGAAGTCAAAGGTTAATAGTGGACCAACCACCCGCTTGGCCAGACGCGTTTCGCTTCCAAGATGGCGGCGTTTATTTCTTTGTAAGAGAACACATTAAAGCGGAACTAAAGACAGTATTAATCCCGTCCTGCCTCAGCGTCAGGGTAGGGTGGCAGGGCGAAGGGGGTTAATAGTGACTGAAGTTCTGCTTCAATTATATCGAAAGCTAATTATTATTAATAATAAAAATAAGAATACACTAAAGCTAATTAATAATAATAATAATAATAATAATATAAATAATACACTGAAGCTAATTAATAATAATGATAATAATAATAATAATAGTAATAATATACTGAAGCTAATTAATTAATAACAATAATAATAATACCCTGAAGATAATCAATAATAATAACAATAATAATAATAATATATAATAATAATAATAAATAATAATAATAACATAAATAATACACTGAAGCTAATTATTATTATTAATTATAATAATAATACACTGAAGCTAAATAATAATAATAATAATAATAGACTGGTGTTAAATAATTTATAATAATAATAATAATAATAATATACTGAAGCTAATTAATAACAATAATAATAATACACTGAAGATAATCAATAATAATAATAATAATAATAATAATTCTAGCGGCAGGAGTGCGCACAGAGCCAGAGGATGGAGCTCTGTGTTTAACTTCCAAGATGGCGGCATTTTTTTCTTTGTAAGAGAACACATTAAAGCGGAACTACAGACAGTATTAATCCCGTCCTGCCTCAGCGTCAGGGTAGGGTGGCAGGGCGACGGGGGTTAATAGTGACTGAAGTTCTGCTTTAATTATATCAAAAGCTAATTATTATTAATAATAAAAATAATAATACACTAAAGCTAATTAATAATAATAATAATATAAATAATACACTGAAGCTAATTATTATTATTATTATTAATAATAATCATACACTGAAGCTAATTATTTTATTATTATATTAATAATAATAATAATAATTATAATAGAAAATAATAGACTGTTGCTAAATAATAAATAATAATAATATTATACTTAAGCTAATTAATGAATAACAATAATAATTATACACTGAAGATAATCAATAATAATAATACTAATAATAATACTATGGGCGGGAGTGCGCACAGAGCCAGAGGATGGAGCTCTGTGTTTAACTTCCAAGATGGCGGCATTTTCTTCTTTGTAAGAGAACACATTAAAGCAGAATTTCAGTTAATATTAATCCCGTCCTGCCTCAGCGACAGGGTTAGGTGGCAGGGCGACGGGGGTTAATAGTTACTGAAATTCTGCTTTAATTATATCACACTGAAGCGAATTATTATTATTATTATTAATAAAAAATAATAATAATACACTGAAGCAAAATGTTATCATTAATAATAAAAATAATAATAATACACTGAAGTAAAATAATAATAATAATAATAATTATTATTATTATTATTATTATAATACACTGAAGCTAAATATAATAATAATAATAATAATAATAATAATAATAATATAAGCAACACACTGAAGCAAATTATTATTATTATTAATAATAATGATGATAATAATAATAATACACTGAAGCTAAATAATAATAATAATAATATACTGAAAGCTATTGAATTAATAGCAATAATAATAATACACTGAAGCTAAATAATAACACTAATAATTATACACTGAAGCTAAATAATAATAATAATAATAATAAAATAATAAGAGGCCGATTCATTAATAGCGCCAGGTAGCGACAGATGAGCGCCAGTAGCGTGATTTTCACAGCGCCAGCTAGTATTCGCTGTGCTTGGCCGGGGTTTGCTTGTTGACAGCGACTCAGTCGGTGTGCGGTAATGTTGAATACGGGGTTAGGGGTCGCTGTTTCACAGGTTCCGCGCTGTATGGGTGCGCCTGACAGCGAATGGCCAGAGCGAACGGCTTGCTGCAGATTCATTAAAGTGGACCAACACCCACCGGTGATCGGCCCGGGAATCTATAAGATTCCCCGGGCCGATCACCTCCCTCCCCGCGGGACATCCGAGATCGGGATGTCCCGCGGGGTGAAACCCCCCCCAAACACCCCAAACTCCTTACCTTAGTTTCGGTGGCGGCCGGCCGCCACCGCCTCCCTCGCGCCCCTCTAGACGTGCGCGCGCCCGCGCCGGCCGTCTGTGAATGGCCGGCACGGGCACGCGCGCGACAACAGGGACGCGCGGGGAGGCGGCGGAGGAGCCGCTTGTCCGCGGCTTGTCCGTCGCCACGGCCAGAGGTGAGTTCGGGGGGTTCGGGGGGGTTTCACACAGCGAGGCACCCCGATTGGGGGTGCCCCACCGAAGTGGACCAAGACCCAGGATAGTCAAAATCCTGGGTGTTGGTCCACTTTAACAAATCACGCTCAAAAATTTCTCGCGCGCTGTGAATTCCTTGTTTAAACCCCAGAGCGCTGGCGGCGATGTGTGTAATGTAGTTTTTAACCCCCAAACAACCATTTTTTTTTATGTAAAAATTATACAAGTTTTTCTAAACATTTTGTAATATGAATACATTAATATCAGACCTGTAATATCAATTCTGCACATATTTTTTTTTTTTTTTTCTTAAAAAAAAATCCTAACATTGCAGAAGTGGTCACAAGAATTTTTGACATTAAAAAAAAAAAAAAAATAAAAAACAGTAATAGCAATTAATTATGATTAATTAAAGATTGCTCCATTGAAATGCATTGGACCACGCCAGGGAGCGCCAAGGTCGTACCTGTCGCTGTGATGGGATTAGCAGCGGCGCTGTTCGTTGCAGTCGGCTACATGATGAATCCCGCGCTAGGCTGACGCTCTCGCCGGCGCTAGCCTCATTTAGCGTGATAAATGCGTCATTGTGACCGCCGCCGGGCGTACTTGAGTCGGTAGTCGCCGTTAGCTGGTGGTACCTGGCGCTCGTCATACACTACCTGGGCGCTAGCCCTTGATAAATAAGGCCGTATTAATAATATAAGTAACACACTGAAGCAAATTATTAATATTATTATTATTATTATTATTATTATTAATAATAATAATAATAATAATAATAATAATAATAATACACTGAAGCTAAATAATAATAATAATATACTGAAGCTATTGAATTAATAACAATAATAATAATAATACACTGAAGCTAATTAATAATATAATAATAGTAATAAAAATAATTTATACTTATTGTGATTATAGACTCCTCCCCAGAAGGGTTTTGGTCCACTTCAAAACAGAATAAGCCCTGGTACTTTGACCATCCGAGGTTTTTGTTCCTAGCCCCCGTGGCATCCCCATTTGGGATACCCCTCTCTGTGTGAAACCCCCAGATCAGCCCACACAAACTCACC